>BEXV01002472.1:35407-52503 GCA_003118195.1 Hemicentrotus pulcherrimus
ATTATTGTTATTATTAGTTTTATAATAATCATTATCATCATCATCATCAATCATCACCATTATTCAGAATAAGGTAATCTATTATCATGATAAACATAATGGAATTCATTGTAATTGTAATTAAAACCGTATTAAACAATTGTTTTAAAAAATCAAATTGTTTGACAGCAGACTCCCCACCCTCGGAGATTATAATGACTAATCCGTACACTTTATACCATGACAAAATTGGCAATGCTACAATTGATACTTTTTCCAGAGAATAGTCGGCAATGTCTATATTAATAATTCTGAAATTAAACATTTTATATGGGATTCTCATTACTGGAAATTAATGAAATAACTTTAAAGATATTTATATTTACGTATTTAATATAATTACCAGTCTTTCTAAATTAATGTCTTTAAAAGCTTTTATGTTGGAAGAACTATACTTTCTTTTGTGGAAGTATACTATGCATACTGACTGTGTAATGCGACTTGGAAACGAATCAACAATTGCACAGCAACAACGTACGTGCGATCATACCGAAAGCACGTACTCTGCTCTGACGGTATACGGTGAGCTCGCGGCGGGCTAGATTCTGTGTGTGACTAAAGTGGAATACCGTGATCAGAACCAAAACAGCAACGATATAAAATTACCAAGATTGATGAGAACACCGTGAAATTAAAGCCTAACCATCACACAATATGACAGACGTAAGTATAATGAAGATTCTTAGCTAGAACTTCAGCTTTGTCCTGTAAACAATGGAGAATTAATTGTCATGATTGTGTTTCTCTGACCACCTGCTGACCGTCTCTGAATTTGAAAAGACTGAATTCTGATTGAAACAATGATTTCGGTGATTTTAAGACATCAGATTAGATTAGACATTAGACAAATTTTAGTTTTATTTCAAGAATTCCCCATACCTGTGCAGTACGTGCCACACTGCTGCTAGACCGAATTTTTCTGTCTCTTTCGTTCGTTAGCCTCTTAATGGCATAGGGTCGGCTCTCTCTTTAGAGACCGAAACAGACTAGGCCTAGGGACTAGGGCCTAGACCGCTAAGTGTGTAGATCTAGGTTAGGTGTGCAAATCAGTACACCAAACTTGCAAAACTAATCACCGAATTACTCCTTTTACAGCATATATATCTGCTGCATTTTACATTGTAATTTAGCTAAAGGTTTAACTTTTTCGGTTCCACTTAACCAACTTGACTGAAATAATCCGTTTTATGGTCCATTTTTAAGAAATTATGGGTCAAAATCGACATCTAAGTTGAAAGTCTTGCGAGACGTATTTTAACTCTCGCTGCGCTAGCGCTGCGTACGTAGCACTATTGCAGCGAGAGTTTAAATAGACTTTCAACATAGATGTCGATTTTGATAGCAGTGACAGCAGTGACTACCTCTTCAGGAAGTGTGTTCCAGTCAATGATGACACGTTGGCTGAGTAGACTAGGGCGCTGGTCTGCAAATGAGGAATTTGTTCGCATAAACAAGGATCGTCCGCATTTTCGCTGACGATTCTGAAATCCGATCCGGAATAATTTTGTTATTTTATGATTTTGTTAACTTTGTTAGATTATTTTTCTTCTGTGACCTAGGAAAAGAAAAGAGATGAAAGTGCGGGGAAAGAGAAGGTGGCCATCGAAGACACTGCCTTTGAGGCCCTGGAGAAGGATTTCCAGGAGGTTCTCAATGAGCTCATGGGCGATAAGAGTCTGGAGAAATTTAGGTCAGAATACGAGAAGCTCCACCGAGCCCTAAAGAAATCCCATGATAGTGAAAAACGGCTGATGCATAAATGCAGGGAGCTCAACGCAGAGATTGTGGCCAACTCTGCCAAGGTCTCTACCGCCCTCAAGCTCTCACAGGAGGACCAGACAACTATTGCACAATTAAAGAAGGTGAGTGAAAGGAATCCTCAAGGAAATATAAGGCCTCTCTGAAAACTTGTCAATATCTGGCGAGAACCATTAGGCGTAGATCTAGAGGTTAAACAAATTTAGACATGCTGGTACCGACGGCATGCAATGGTTTGGTCTTTTATAGGAATAAGACTAATCAAAAAGGTATTCTGTCTTTCTCTTACCCTTTCTCTTTCTTTCTTTGTCTCTCTCTGGTACAGCTGTTTGTACATAGATATGAATTATGTGTGCCTTTTTACATTCAAGGTTTAAAGATGGATATACATCATGTATTTTCCTTTTATGTTTCATAGCTGTAGCTTATGAACCAAAAATTGTATTTTCAACCCTCTTAAGCCATTGATGTTGCCAATGGGTGGCTCTTGTATTTAAGCAAGAATAAGAGAAATAGGTACTCAATGGGTTAGGAGCAGTTGACAAGTAGTCCACTTGAAAACACGTCTGGGGAGTGTTCACAAAGACTAAGAAAGACTTTAAGTTGTACTAAACTATGACAGACAATAAAAACAAAAGATAAAAAAAACAATAAAAAAATTAAAAAAAAAATTTTTAATAAAAAAAAAAAAAAAAAAAAAAAAAAAAAAATAAAAAAAATTAAAAACAAAAATTAAAAAAACAATAAAAAAAAAAAAAAAGAAAAAAGAAAAAAAAAAAAGGAAAAAAAAGACATACAAAATTAAAAACAAAATTAAGAAAAAAATAAAAATTAAAAAAAAAAACACAGTTGTGTAAAGCAGTTTAGTCAGGTCTGAAAATCAAACAATCAAATAAATGACATTCTTGCGCCATGTAGGAGATAGAGAAAGCCTGGAAGATGGTCGATGCATCCCAAGAGAAGGAACAGAGAGCCAGGGAGACCATCCAGTCTCTCAAACTAGAGATCACAAACCTCAGTCGTCTGGTGGAGCAGGGTGCAGGACTCACCATGGGTCAAGAACACAGGTCAGTTGGTCAAGCAATCAAACCCATGTCCTTATTGGTCTGGGACTTCTCATGCAGTATCGAGTCTTGGTCTGTCCCAATTTTTAAAGTTTTTTTTTAGATCCAGTCCCGGTCTGATATAAGTTGCAACTGATCTCAAGTGATTAATAACATGGATCATGTTTCATACTCAATTATTGGTGATAATATTAATAATTAGACTATAAAGCTCAATTCAAATCATTTATTTATGCAACCACAAAAATATATGGACAATAAAAAAAAAGGTTAAATAAAAAATTTAGCAGAACACAATGATGGTTTGGTGACCCCGGAGAAAGCAGGGCTTATAAAAATGGGCCCCCAAATTGAAATACATAAAAAGATAAAAATCACCATCGAACATTAATATAAACAAGGACAAAAAAAGAAGTACACTTCTGATGATGAAGCTGATGTTTTGATGATGATAGCAAAAATGATGACAGTGATTATAGTAATAATGATGATGATGGAGATGATCATGAAGAAGAAATACATGTAGATGATGATGTTGTTGTTGATAATACTGATGATGATGATAAAGATAATGATAATGATTAAAATAGGGTTAACCATTATATATCTTATACAGGGATGCCAGTTTTCAGGCTATAGCTTGAATTTAGGCCCTGGTGAGTTATTTTCATTTTCATTTTCAACCATAGTTTAGGCTTTTTTGTATACAAAATAGCTCATTCTAGGTGATTTTCAGGCCCTCTGATCAATTCTAACTGCCATCCCTGCTTATATGATAAGCATATATGATATGCATATAATGATAACTATTATAATGATGAAAACCTCATCCTCTCTGTATCTGTGTGATGACAGTGTAAACGAGCTCCTGAAGGTGAAAGAAGATCTGACCAAGGAGAGAGACGAACAGCTTTCTGAGATTGTCAAGCTCCGAGACAACTTGGCTGAAGCCAGCAAGAAACAGACCAAGGCTGAGGAGGACCGGAACGAAGCTGACAGCAAGATTGCTGAGGTGAGTGTCAGAATATAGATTTGGGCATGTCATTTAGTGTTATATTCTTTCATTTCACACAAACCAAACAGAGCCATGATGTAGTCCTTGCTCCCGATGAACGGTGTATAAACTGAACAGATTTTAAGCAATATTCCGCTTAGTCGATGATCTGACATTTGTTTCAGTGACCTGTGCCCCCAGCCTTACTCCATCAGAGATGTGGCGTGAGCGTTGCACAAGGTTTTTAGATTAGATTATGGGTTACTTATGGGCTATAGTTATAGTGTTTTGGTATAGGGTTGATATAAAAAATTATGTTAGTGTGGGAAATAGACACACTGAGCAGTGTTGGTTGAAGCATGTATCATAGAACCTTGTTCCCCATCCCTGCTGGATGCCATGTTTCCTAATATAATTCTATCATTCAATTCCCACACAAAGTTAAAAACCTGAGGCTAGAAAATATGAGGGAACACAAATATTTCTGTCTCATTAGATTCTCATCCAATCTTAAATATCTGATGTTAGAAAACATCAGATCATCAATGTTTCCCAACATTTTATCTCAATTCAATTTTCAGTAAATATCTGAGGTTAAAAAATTCAAGGGGGGGGGGGATGTTCCACAAAGATCCTAAGTCAAACTTGACTTTAATTTGGACTTAAAAAGTATGGAGAGCCATTTGTAGCCTTAAAAAAGTATATATATTAAAAAGCGAAAATTCAAGTATTTCAGACTTATATTAAATTCCACATCAAGAACACAAAATCTCCTTGGTACAATAGAGAATATGAGATAAGTTCAAGTTATGATCTTTGTGAAACACACCCCTGGACCTTGAACCATATCCCCCAACATTCTATTTTGTTTGATTCCCTCCCTCGATCCACAGCTGAACCAAGACATCCAGGTCCGCAGCAACGAGGCCCAGAGGGAGCAGCGTCGCAAGGAGAAGGTGGACCGAGAGCTCAAACAATCCAAGATGGAGCTGGAACAGAAGACCAACGAGATCAAGGGCATGCAGACCCAATCCGGACGCTACAAGGATGACATCTCACGCCTGGAGACACAGCTCAAAGAACAGAAGGTGAACACGCTCAATCAAACCTGGGACCAGCTTCACAAACCCTTTTTTCAATGACAAATGACAATAATCAGTGACAAATCTGACAATAACCAATCAGAAGCAGGGGTTTCAGTAGCTTATAACAAAAACTGTCATTTGTCACTGATGACAAGTTCTGTGAAACGCCCCCCCCCCCTGATCCTCTGTAATTGCATTCCACATTTACCTTACCATATGGATCTAGTAAACAGTTGATTTGATTCAACTTTATTATATCTTGATATTCATAGCAATAACGAGATAGGAGTTAGTAAGTGATCAGAGAACTTGCAATGAAACTGGATCAATCACAACTCGTAATGACAAGGCTGTAATAGTTCTGGGCCCTGGGTAATGAACTTATTATTGATGGTTACCAAGCCATTCATGGTAACTTCCATGGAAACCTTGATTTGATTGGTTGTCAAGTAATGTTGCCATGGTAATTAATATTAATGTCCTAGTTACTATCATCGGTTTCATGCGGTATGGGGCCCTGGTTGACAAATTAAAGAAAAAAAGTTTTAGTGAAGAAAATCACTGTCAAACTGTTATATCATAACACATTTAAGAGGACCTTATAGGAGTGGAAATGGAATGGAATGGATGAATGGAAACTTAAAAGATGAAAGAAATATCAGCACACCATAGCAAAGTTGTGAAAATGGCATATTTCGAAGGAAGGACTGTTGGATCAATTAAATAGGATTCATCAAAATCATCATCCAGGTCAAACTATATATCAGTATTTTGCACAAACGATTGATATTCCTTCCAACATCGAAAGAAAATAACAAGTAATTCTTTTGTTTTCCAGATCCTGTACGAGCGCACCCAGAAGGACACTGACATCCTGAATGCCCGTTTCACCAAGCTTCAGCAAGATTACGAGACTCAGCTTCTCAACTGTGATAGCCTAGCTCAAGAGAACCAACACAGGGTCAATGAACTTAAGGTGAGTTCATTGCACTTTTCTCTAAGTTTTTAAAGTATTTTTCTCAAGCACTCAAAGGATCATTGTACCCTTGCCAATAATACTGAGATTTCTTTGGAGGTCATTCAGTTGCCCAGATTTTTTAATGAAAATGTCAATATGGCCTACTATAGAAGTTAGAACATCCATTTTTGGAAGATTGGTGTGTTAATGCATTTATTTAGGACATAAATCATGTATTCAAAGCCCATATGCTCTTAATTCCTCCAGCTCTTTTCGCATTGATCTAGATCCCTATGGGAAGAGATACCATGTGTTCTCTGTGCATCCTGAATACGTAAATAAACTGGCTCTTCAGCCATGCTCAAGTCATGATGGGACCCTGCACTTTCTTGATTAGACTGGTATCATATCTCAAGACCCTCCCCACATCCTTCATGTACCTTATCCAGGAGAAAAATAATCTATTGTCTGGAGCCAGAAGGGCGTTAGCTCATGTAGGTTAACACAGAGTTAATGCCCTTTTGGCTGTAAAAAGACCATATCTTTAAGATATCCCTCAAAAAATTATCCAAGACATCACCTTTCCTCAAGTGGACTGGCACCAATTCTCATGTCTATTTCTCCCATCTCATGCATTGCTCATACAGGCCAAAGAGGACGAGATAGGGAACCTGAAGGGTGACACCACTCGCCTCACCAAGATGCGGGAGACCATTCAGCGTAAGCTGCGCAATGTGGAGGAGCAGAAGGGAGAGACAGAGCAAGCCAAAGAAACACTCAAGTCACAGATTGTTGCACTAGAAAGAGGTGAGTCGATTGAATATATTAGAGCATGTCTTATTGTTTGTGAAAAAAACAAAACATATGGCCATTCATTTTGTTTGTCTCGCCTGCATAACTGAGCAAGACATACATGTAGGCGTCACTATTTAGAGCGTCATCTTCGTTGTAGTTAACTGTTGTCCTCATCAACAATCATGTTGTACTCGCAATACTTTTTGAGCTAGGATCACTGAATTCATACCAAAAGTAAAGTACATGTATGAGATAATATTAACATAAATCTTATTCAGTGTTCTCTCATTTTCCATGGATAAAGTCTATTAAGTCCCATTATTGCTTAGTCAAAACTTTCATAACCATGAATTATGCTTTTGCCTTGTTTCTTCTTCTTCTTCAGGTTTTGGGAAAATATTTATTGATTATTGTTCATATTATCTGGGAGGATAAGCAACCAACACAAGATTTTAGCTTTTTTTCTCACTATCCATTTGTGCTTTTCATCAGTTTTGCCAACAGTTATCGGATTAGGATTAGAAAAATAGGCTAGGGTTTGAGTCGTTATCCTTTGTATTGCTTTTGTTTAATTTCATGTTAGATGTTTGAACTTAAAGATGACTATTTTTCATACTATACCATTCATTTTCCTCCTGCAGAGATTGATTCTAACAAGAAACAAACAGAGATGGATCGTAAGGCCATAGACGACTTGGTCCGTGAGAGGGACATCCTCAACAAGAACTTGCTCAAGGTAGGCCAAAACAGCATGAAAACATGTTCTAGGGGAAAATCCAGTGATCAGAGCAAAACATAAATAGAATTGGTTTTTGGTGATTTTCATTATGGATATCATATATAGGTAGGCCTACAACTTACATGGGGCAGTTGTTGACCCTCGATCATGAAGAAAGGCCCCACTTTTTAATGATGATTCAGGGATCATATTCATAAAAACCGTCCTAATCTGTATAATCTGATATTATCGCAAGAAGAATAGGGTTGAAGATTTAATGACACAGAAAAGGTCTGGCAGGGAATATGCAAACATCACTTGTAATTGACCAGTTTATCACAAAAACAACAACTCCCGAAAATATCTGTGTCCCTATTATACCTGAAATATCTTTAGGAGAAAACATTTGTTTATGTTCTGTATGCTAGTGCTAACCTCCTCTCGACAGTGATACCATATATAAACAGAATATTTCTTGTGCCAACCTCTTCCCCACACAGGCTGCCAGCGCCACCCAGAAGCAGCTGAACCTGGTCAAGCTGCATGAGCAATCCAAGAAAAACCTGGAGCAGGAGATTGCCAACTACAAGGAGGAAGCTCAGAAGCAGCGTAAGATCATCTACCAGCTGGAGAAGGAGCGTGATCGCTACATCAACGAGGCCAGCGATCTCACCCAGAAGGTAAATTGGCAACGCGGTTTAGCCATTTTTGATACTCTGTTGGGAATAGTAAGGTCTTGTGCATGATCCCTGTACAAACAATTGTTGTCGAACTGGAAAGTCAATGTGCATGAACAATTGAAGTTAAGCCCTTGCTTTAATTGCTTTCATGACACTGGAGATATTCATTTACATGTATCTGATTTTTGTGTACATAAATGTACATTGATTGATTGATTTAGCCATGTTGTCATTTTCTTTGCTAAGTTCATCACAGTGTCATTTATCACAGTGTCATTCTGGAAATGGTCTTGACCTTTCAGCCAGGAATGCTTTTCATTTTTTATTATGGATTTGGAAAATTTGTACAATCCATTCTTTTAAAAAAAGCTGCATTTGACCCCCCCAACAACAAAAAAAAAGGGGGGGGGAGGGTACCCTGTAATTATAAAAACCTCATCTGATCTCTTTGTTAGGCACATGCAGTACTTAGTTTGATTTTCAAAATCCATATTATATGCCATGTTAGCACAAAAAAAAATCCAGATGTTTCTATCAGATTTTTAGAATCCATTTACAGTACCCCCAAATTGCTAAGTTTGGCCACAAAAATTGGGCAAAACTTCACTGAAACCATCTATGATCTCTTCATTCAGGTTCTGCAACACATGGAGGACGTGAAGGTGAGGGAGATGCAGATCTTTGACTACAAGAAGAAGATTGCCGAGGCCGAGACCAAGCTGAAGCAGCAGCAGAACCTCTACGAAGCCGTCAGGAGCGAACGTAACCTCTACAGCAAGAACCTCATTGAATCACAGGTAAGGTAGATCAACCGTTAAGCAGTACAATAAATTGTACACCAATGACGAGTACTGTTAGAGAGTAGAGAGTGTATCCATGTAAATAGAATGGCTCTTGATGATCAGAGAGTAGAATATTGTTTTTATTGGGATAAACGCTACAAATGTATGTAGTGTTCTAGAGATTGGGGCTTATGAAGAAGATGGGTAAGGAAAGATGAATTAAGGGAAGAACAATTTTTTTTTGAAGGATATCATATGAACTCATGGTGAGGAATAAAATTCTGAAGGAAACCTTAATAGAAAGGCGATTAATGAATGGAACAAGGAAGTTGGGATTTAGGGGTGAGGTATGGAGTAGAAGCAAAAGAAGAGAAACGGGAAAAGATGCACCAGTTGTTGGTAAAGAAGAAGATCATGAAAGGTTGAGGGATAGATGAAGATACTATGCTAAGCTAAGGTGTCACCGTATCCCTAAGGACGTTGGCTCCACAAACATATTCAAACCATTTTTCCAAAATTGAGCAATTATATATGCCAACTGGAAGGTGCTGCCTACTGAAAGATAGGGAGTAAATAAATGTAGAAGACCTATCATGACCCCATCAGGAGTCTTCTCAAATCCATAGCAGTGGGATGAAATCAGGCATTAGTAACGCATTTCATTTTGCCTCTCTCTCTCTACCCAGGATGAGATCACTGAGATGAAGAGGAAGCTGAAGATCATGAACCACCAGATCGACCAACTGAAAGAGGAGATCACAGCCAAGGAAGCTGCCCTTGTCAAGGAACATCTCGATCACCAGAGGTACCAGAACTGAAACATTTATGACAGTTGTTTGTGACAAAATGGATTAGAAATCATAGCGGTAGTGGTCCTCCGTATTCAAAGACCACCTTGTGTTTCCTTTGAAATGCTTCTCTTATAAATCACAATCAAAGGTGAACCTGTATAAAAAGAGTATCTGACTGGAACACTGTTTATATTACAGGTTTCCCTGTATCCGGACCTTTGAGAATTTTTGTTTACCGGTATAGCGTAGTATTTAACTCTTGACAAGATATCAAATACTAGCCATCTAAACAAAATAGAAGTTACAATTACTAGTTGTTGTACAATAGGATTTAGATTAGTCTTTAACTTATTAATGTACCTTGAGTTGAGCAATTGGTCTAAGAAATAAGTATATAAGGTATAAGAAAGCTCACAAACTGGAAGATGTATTTTTGTCGCACCTTAAAACACAACTTTGCTCATGAGTCTGAAACTATGATTGATATGTCAAACAAGATATAGAAAGAAAGATTACAGACAGTCCTTTTCAAGACTCCCCAATCCTCCCCCTCTCTCATATGGTGCAACCGTAAGCCTACTGTATATCTACATCACCATGCAAGCTGATATTTATAAGCAGCATCTACAGTAAGAGATCTTAAAGTTTTCTGACAGAGACTCGCTCTAATTCTAATTGATTGTCTTTTTCTAGGGTTGAGAAGGAGAAAGAAGCCCTGAAGGCAGAGCTACAGCGTATGAAGCAGCAGGCTTCCGAGAGCAAGGCTTACATCGAGGCCCAGGAGGCAGAGGAGAGGAAGCTCCTCAAGATCATCTCCGAGGCTGATGCTGAGAGGCTCAGGCAGAAGAAAGAATTGGACCAGGTAATTATGCAGAGCAAGTCAACTACATCACTACCTTTGTTTAATATTGGTTACCTATCCACAAAGGCCATCTGTCTATAGTGGTCACTCTTTTGTTTTCCTCGGGTTGCCAGTAGGGAAAAGTTTCACCATTCAACCAATAGTTAGGGGATAAGTGAATTAAGGCACTAGTCACCACACTTCTAACTGATCATAACAGCAAAGTGTTGGCCCAGAGAATTAAAAGCAACATGCATGAAAGATGTGGTTTGTTACTTAGTATCAGGGGCATCAAAATCATTTATGCATATTTCTGAAAGTCTACGTTGTTCTCGATTGATCGAGTTGCAACATTTCCATGTTGGCGAAATGAATCAAATAAATGCACCTTTTACGTTGAAATCACGTTGTGCCCCTATAGCTAGAGTAAATCATGAAACTTAATTGTGTTTGACAGACCTAGTCTAACGTTAGATCTAGTCTTAGTCCATACATGAAACTAACATTCATAGGTCTTGTATCAGGAAAGAACTATCTCATTCACGCTGCTCTGTCTATACCCACATGGTTGCAATGCACTGCTTCCAAATACTGTCTTATGTTGTAATTGTGATTATTTAGCAATCTCCTTGTTAGCAAAAGAGGGAAAAGATACTCTGTGGTCATTAGGCTATTCCTTACTGTATAACTGCAAAATCACAATGTGATCCTGTCTTGTGACCTTCCAACAATATCCTCCAACTGCTTTTCCCCATCAGGTCATCAGCGAGCGTGACATCCTGGGCACCCAGCTGGTGCGACGCAACGAAGAGCTGGCCCTGCTCTACGAAAAGATCAAGATCCAGCACTCTACTCTGGGCAAGGGAGAGCTCCAGTACCGCCAGCGTCTGGAGGACATCAGGCTCCTCAAGCTCGAGATCAAGAAGCTTCGCAGGGAGAAGAACATCCTCAACAAGAATGTGGCCAATGTCGACGACCTCAGGTAGGATGTCCGCAGAGGATGACAAGCTTTTAATGGTTCCCCTTTTTTCTTCATATTTTATAGTAATTAATTTAATGTACATAATATTTTTTAAAGCTTTGCATGTTTTTTAACCTGAATAACGAATAAAAAATGAACTTAAATCAGCAGAGTGCTCACCAGGGTACAGATGTGCCCCGTATTTATTAATTCTGGCATCTCACTAAGGAGATTTGATAGAAGACAGTATATACTCCATCACTCATTAGTTCTGTCCCGAGACTGGGGTTGATAGCTCAATGGCTATGACATAACGAACAACTTGTATATGAAGTGCCAGCTAGGATGCCCAAAGTTATATGATATTTCCAATAACCTCAATTAAATTATAGCAAAAAACAAACTAGTTATAATAAGAATGTTAATGTACATCTGCACAGTTCAACTTTAGTTCATGTAGTGAATAATGATTGAGCATCCCATTTGGCTTTTCATATAAAAGTCGTTTGTAAAGTAATGCGCAAGTTTATAAACAGATTTATAAAACACCCCCCCCCCCAAGCCCGGAGAAGTTTAGGGAATGGAAGATCGAGGTGGCAATAGAGACTAATTATTTCAACATTTTTGTGTGGTGTCTCCATGCAGGCGTGAAGTGTACCACCTGCAGCGCGAGCTACTCCGTGAGCGCACCCGCTGCAAGGCCCTGGAGGAGGAGCTGGAGAACCCCATGAACATCCACCGCTGGAGGAAGCTGGAGGGCTCCGACCCCAGCACCTACGAGATGATCCAGAAGATACAGACCCTGCAGAAGAGGCTCATCCAAAAGACAGAGGAGGTGGTGGAGAAAGAGCTCCTCATTCAGGTAAGCAATTACAGACGCTCTCTCTCTCAAGTGATCTACAAAACAGAAATAAGCGCCAGCATTGCCTTCAAGGCAGGGATAGGGGAGGGCTTTAGGAAAGAGCTATCTTTACTATTACTATAAAATACATGGTTTCTGATTAATGAGTGGTGTGGGGGGGGGGGGGAATGCCTGTCCCTAGAAAATATTAAAGTTGCCCCCCCCTCTCCCCCAACATTTTTTTGATATGATATTCCCCTGGTCATGTTTAAAAATTGCCACCCCCTGCTTCATGCTAGATCCCACTGAAATACAGGCCGTTTCTAAAAATAACAGAATATACTGATTTGAAAAGGGTATAGTTCATTTCATTATAAAGCGCTGGCATGTACTTGGAATTGGCACAGCATTTGAAGGTTATTGAAAGTGATTACTGAGTAAGTCCTTTTGATAAGAGATGCGACATGAAATTAAATGGTTGGGGGATACCTGATATAATAAACCCTGACCTGGCTGATTTTTATTACAGGAAAAGGAGAAGTTGTACGTGGAGCTGAAGCACATCCTAGCCCGCCAGCCAGGACCAGAGGTGGCTGAACAGCTTCAGATCTACCAACAGACACTCAAAGACAAGACCAAACAGCTCAAGGTAAAATGAATGACATTCTTTCATTTCAAGCCATACCGTACTAGCACAACCACAAAATCCCCTCTAGTGTCTCAGGTCTGCTGTAGTAGTATGGTCCAGTAACTCGCTGCTTCCCTTGGGTTGCGCACTGTTGGCAAGATGACCATGAGATGGCGCTGTGCAATAAACAGGTTTTTTAGGTATAGCAAAACCTGTCTATGAAGGCCACCTTACAGAATCAAAAGAAGTGACAATGTATACAGGTAGCCTTTAAAGAGATGTTCAATAATACATATTTCCTTCGAATTGCTGTAGAAATAGATTTCCTACTGTTCTGTGACAGATTCTAGAATTCACAATTCCTTCAACAGGGTTGTAGTAAAGGTAACCACTGAAGACAGGTGGCCTTTATAGAGTACCGAAGCTGTGACGTCATAAAAATCAATTTTTAGAATTTATCAATTTTTTTTCTTCATATTCCGAAAGAACATCCAAAATAATGTCCAAATGTCGAAAACTAATTGAATATGTTAAGTATTGGCTGAGCTTTGACCATCTGAATAAATATACTCCCTATAGGTACTCAGTGTTATATGCTCTGGCTCCTATTGGTTAGGAGCCAGAGCATATAACACTGAGTTCCCATAGGACATATATTCATTCAGATGGTCATATCTCAGCCGATACTTACACATTCAATTGGTTTTCAACATTTAGACATTATTTTGGATGTTCTTTCAGAATATGAAAAAAAAATTGAGAAATTCAAAAAATAGATTTTTGATGCCGTCACACTTCACCACTCTATATAGAGGTGGAGTCTTAGATTGGGCAAAGACATCGTTTAACAATGTTAAATCTGAGGTGCATGACCCCACATGTTATCAGTGTCTGGGATAAACATATGGTGTAATATTGAAGCCCTAAAAATTTGTGCTTCAAAATGATCGTGAAATGCCTCAAAAAAGTAAAAATCTTTGAGAGACCTTTTTTACCATACTCATTTTTCCCATCAGCCTGTAGTGTTATAAAAACGTTAGGAAAACGAATTCTGAAATTTCTAATTCCAATCTTAGATATCTTGATAATCAGACAGGTGATTGGCTCGTAAAAGTCATGGGATTCCTGACAGACCTAAGGTTTATAAATATGATTGCAGCATGAGCTAAATCCAGATTTTTTTTAGAATCTGAGGCAAAGTGACCCAATCCCTTTAAGCAGTATTTGTACTGCCATTACTCATATTTTCGTCCAATGTTTGCATGCACTACAGGGAATGGCATCGGAGCTGAACATGTACGAATCCCAAGTCCAAGAGTACAAGTACGAGATTGAAAGACTTGCCAAGGAGCTGCAGGATGCCAAGAAGAAGTACTACGCCCAGAAGCGAAAGGAACAGCAAGCAAGGTAGGACACACTGAAATCCTCGTAACAAGAGTGGCTATAACAGCAGGGTCATCTTGACAGCAATTTTTCCTTTAGGTATTGCCTCAGTCACACCTTTGCTCATTTGGCTTGCGTATTGCTACATATTTATGGCAAGCCGTTTTTAACATTTATTCCTATTTCTTGATATGGGGAAATAAATTCTTGATATCAAGAAATGATTTTCTGTTGTAAGGCAATGTTATTTCTTGATATCAAGAATTCATTTCTTGATTTCTAAAATTCAATTCTTGATATCAAGGAATAAAAAAATAAAAAAAGGCTCGCCATGAATATGCAGCAATACGCAAGCCAAATACACATTGATGTGACTGAGGCTTAAGGCAGAAAAAGAATGAACTTTTGGAAATCAAGATAGTCGGATATCAAGGGTGCGAATTGATCAACGCACACAACTCCTCTTACCTTCCTCATTAAGTTTTAATTTTACCTTTTCTCATTTGTTGCTTTATGATAGAAGTCGTCTTCCTTTTTCTAAATATAGAGATTTTCATATTTTGGAGAAAATTTGAATGTTAGAGGGCTCAATCGATTGAATTTACCTCTTATGTTTTTGTTGATGTCAAATTCCTATATTTATTATTACTATCGTTGTTTTAGGTTGGATATCTAAGAATATCTACTGTACCACGTTAACATACTTTTTCTTGTGTGTGTTCATTGCAGAGAGCGGGACAGAGCCTTAGCACAAGCTGGAGCGCCCCCTATCCAGCCGCAACGAACAGATGGTCCTAGATTCACAGGAGGGGGCTTCAACTTGAAACAGACCGGGAAAGTAGGCGCTAGCTGAAGATTCCACCCCCAATTTAACCCAGCCATATTATTATATCTATTAAGAATATTGTATTGACCAAATCTATTTTGTGGAAAATTATCACTTGTTACTGGCATTACTGCCTCATATTGCTAATATTTGGTATTGGCACTATGCTATTAATCATTATATCTGTTCCTGAAGTAATTATAGACATTGTTTTAGAGGGAAGAAATGGGTGGGAACTCCAATTGAAAATGATATATTTCGGAATTAAACGGTGTTTGACAAAATTCCCAGCAATTGCAGCTGGTAGCCTGAATTTACAGATTTAAATATTCCATTGTACAAGTACACTCTATGATACCATTTTTCATTGTGATATTGTTGTAGTTATCAATCTCTCATAGTCTCAGCAATAGCACACCCCAAACTGAACCTAGACAATACAAAATAGATAATCCTGTATACAACCAAAAATGTGCTTTTTGAAGTGTAATTCTTATCTTTCTTGATTATACATGTACATCTATCTTCATTTTTATCCTTATCTGATAGAAATAAGCTCTTATCAGCTCAGAGGATACTACTATATATATCTATATATCATATATGCATTTTCTAAATGATTTGATATATAGTTTATACATATATGCTTGTTTTAACCATATATTGTATCTCATATATTATGTTTAAGCCAATTTCTACACGCCGTCCACCTCTTTATTATATGCAAATTGAAGACCTTGCTGTTTATATCTTGAAATAAAATGGAACTTTCACTGAAAAACACTTATTTGACTATTTCCCTTTTTGTTCATTCATTATGGTACATGTAGTAGATTTTTTACCACATCTCCAAATGAAATTAAATAATTATAAGATAGAAAACAAGCTCAATTACAAAATGGATAAATATAGGCCTCACGATACACACAGTCACTGTGTTTATTTGTATTTTTTAAAACAAGTATGTGTAAGAAATGCTGGTTTTGTAAATCAAAATAGAAACACAAAAATATTAAACAAAAATTAATAGCTGATAAACCCAAATGCTGAAAACTATGATTGTTCACCCAATATTAATCTTTTTTCTCCTGATTTCACTTTCCTTTAATTCTGTTGACAACTTACTATTTGTGTAAAGTTGTTTTCATTAGATTTTTCGAAACAGTTTTCTCATAAATATATCTTCCCAGAGCTCAAAGATTACTTCCTTTATTTAGACCATGCTAAAATTACTTCCTACTAACTATGCTCCTCACACTTGTAGCTGTGTAATTGTAATTTGCCTTGAAAGTATTATTAGCCAGTTTATTCAGTCATGTTTCAATAAGGATTAACTTTTTGTCTGCTTCTGTCGACCAATGTATCAAACACTGGACTGCTACAGTCTACTTTTTGTCACACATGTATTACACATAAACCATGTACTCGTAAAAAAGTTGCAGTCTTGGGTTTCGATCCATAGCGTATAAAGATTACAAAGTTATTCCATTCCTGTCGTACTGGGAAGTTTCAGTAGTATCAGATTTACTTTTGTGGGGACTTTCGTCTACCAAGACAACCAAAGCAGGCAAAGGGACAGCATCCCGGAGAGATCGTTGAACTCTCGTCATCATCGGATGTCAAAGCCTCGTAGCTGGTGATGCTGAGGTAGCCTCCGCCTGTGTGCAGGGGGAGTGACGGAGATAGAGACAAAGAGAGAGAAAGGGAGAGGGGGACAGGGCGGAAGGGGGACAGAGACACATGATAAGGAGTGGGGGAGAGGTAGAGAGAGAGAGGGAGGGAGGAAGGAAAGAGAGAGAGGGGGGGGGGTAGCAGGCAAGGGAGAATAAAGAGGAGGAAGACGGGGAGAAGGACCACAAGGAGAGAGAAAATGTGAAATAGAAAGAGATGAATATAAAGAGTGGAGAAGGAAGAAAGAATACAGAGATGGAGAGAGAGAGAGAGAGAGAGAG
>BEXV01002473.1:6164-23075 GCA_003118195.1 Hemicentrotus pulcherrimus
TTGCAAGGATATGCGTATAGTAGTCTTCCGTCTCTAAAGAGAGAGAGCCGACCCTACCCCAATAAGAGGCTAACGAACGAAAGAGACGGAAAAATTCGGTCTACAGCCGGCCTAGACTCTAGGCCTAGGGCCAAGTTCCGCACGACTTCAGTACGCGGTACTCCGCTCCATGAAAAACACTTGGAGGTGGGCGTAGCCTTAGAAAGGGTTCATGCCCTAGACGCGGATCCAGGATTTCTCAAGGGAGGCCGGAGGGGTCCCAATTTTTTGTTTTGTTGTTGCTCCCTGTAATCTGAAAATCCCGCCGGCCGTAATTAGGGGGGGGGGCCCAACCCCCAAAAAGCGTTGCCTCTCAAAGCTTTATGCGCAATGTGCCATTTAACTTAACATAGACAGTAATTAGTTTTTAAATTCGATAAAAAGTAACTAGACTATTACTCTAGCATATTTCAGTAAGTATTAGACCTTGATAAAAGAAGGCAATATTAGAGTAAAGTACCCGGTAATCGGCCAGTTCCAGTTTTCGGCCGATTGGTTGGATGCATGATAAAATCCCTTTGAAATACCTTGCATAATAGCATAACACATATCCCACACATACCATACCATGCCAGTGTCACTGAAGAACTACATTTGCAATGAAAAATATATTGTAACAAATCAGGGATTTAGTATGGGACGAAGGTTAAGCATGTTCTGTTGTGCGCGCATATACGCGCATGCGCTTTAGCAAAATGGGGCATCGTTGATTTGGCAATTACCAAATTGAAGGAAAATGAGTATAAATTACATATTTTGATCATGTTGGTTCAATTATCATGTTTCTTTTGGGGCTATTATTTATATGATAGTTATCGAATCAAGAATAATGGGTTGTCCTGAAGATTGTGTTCGGTGATTTTATGGAATATAAGCAGAAATGTTGTGTTAAAGTCTTGTTTTAGTAACGAGGATATAATTGTCCTTTTATACGTTTAAGTAAAGGGAGATTGTTTGGATGCGAGAGGATTGTGTTTTAAGATAGTAAGTTCCATTACACTGTATCCGATACAGGGCAGCCTCACCGAGGCTGGCCCTATGGGCTGGCCTATCTGCATTTGTGTTGGGATTGTCCTGAATGTTAGTTGGTTCGCATTAAAGATATTGGACATGCAACTGCACTACTCGTGGTTGGTCTGATTTCTTGGAGCAGTGAAACGGTAGACAATTATTAGATGAGGACCAGTGACTGGTGTTGACAACGAATGATTGATTGCTCGAAGGATGTTCAATTGACTGTTGATGTGAACAAGAAGCTATTTGGTGACCGATTGCAGTCGATGGACGATTGATTAGTGATACGCCCAGTGAGCAGTGAATTACTCCAGCCATCAAGCTAGGGCATATATTTTGTCCAAACGGACGGAGAGCGCCTGGCCGGCCAGACACGGTCATCCTGACAAGTCATCCGTGTCAGCCAAGGTGGCGAAACGTGCCCGTCACAATATCCTAAAATATCACATTTTAGCGATATAATCGGCGGTCCCGCTACCCGAATCTGAAAAATAGAGTATCTTAAGTGTGTCTGTAAGAAATATGGGTACCATAAAATGAGATTTATTTCAAGTATTTTTCAGATTTAGAGCCCGATTTTGTGTTGATCGCAAGCTCAAAAATATCTCATCGCATGTATTAAGTCAATGCTGCCGGATCCCGCCACGCACACACGATATGTCTGTCTAATTCACATTCCAACTTTCGATCACCGCTGCGCCTGTTTTCAGGCAGGTGAGCACCCGGGAGCTCCGGCGTGGGATACCTGCTCTGCCCGCTCGTGCTATACATCAGCGCGGAAACGCACGGCGCGCGCGAGCGCTTCCTATTGACTTTGTACATGCGGCTGAAAACTGGCTCGCTATGGCGATAACCGGCTCCAAAACAGTGAAAATTGAAATCAATATTGTCATAGCAATTCGTAATTTTTTTCTGGGATTCTTTTTTTGTTTAAATAATTATAATATTTGCTTCATGGTTTGAACAAGAAATGATTATAAATAGGAAGTAAAGAGTCCAAAAATAGGATTTTGTCTTAAGTGGCTGAAAACTGGCTCCTTTACTCTAGACTACTTTGAGAATTCAATTGTTAATGTTATATACATATTCACAACACAAAATATATTACAGGATTACTGGAACGTATGAAAAATTAATGCAGATAATCTAGTATAGCAATTGAATGTACACTCTTAAATAACATTAAGAAATACAAATATTTATAGATCTAACTGATGATAAATTATAGAAAAATCATTAAAGGTCGATTTACATTACCGGTAGTCGATAAGTTACAAAAAGGCTGACATCTCATGAGAGTTCGGGATGTTACAATGTAGTTCTGGTTGAAATGCGAAGACATACAGTAGACTATACACTTAAAAAACTTTGTTTGAGTTGCCAATTTGATACTTTACGATAATACTAGGATTACTAGCAATAAGTATAATATACGAAGGCACATGCACAGAGTCCGCTGAATTTAGTAAACTCCCTGTGCAAACACGCCTTTTTACAATCATACGGCACAAATGAGTGTCTAATAAACAGATCCTCTTTAACACTACTTGAAACTGACTCACATGAATGTAGAGAATCACATCTACACCAACCCTCATCTAGGAAAACAATAACAAAATACCCTTTCTTCCTCCAGTGTCTAACAAGAGGTCAGAGACATTTTTTGAATATGTACGGAGCTATCGAGAGACCGAAAGGCAAAACTTGAAGAGAAGACTATTAAACTGCACCTCCAATTCAACTAAAACTTAACAATGTTCCTTACAAATATCAAAATGATGGTAGCTGAACATAAAGTTGGAAAGTTGAAAAAATTCAAGAGCAATATTCCAATCTTTAAATTTAACTTTGTGCTTCCACAAGAATTATTTACATACTTTTGATCCAAAATAAGTCTGAGCTTACCAGAACTCTGGACTGAAACTGATAACGGATTCACTATGCATGGTTAAGTTAAACATTCTACAATAAGGTTCTTTGACAGGAGTTCATTCACAGCTGCCAAAAACAAAATCACTATAGTTAATTGCAGATTAATTGTTCTTGAAACGTGTATTTAGTAGGTAATTTGTACCCTTCAGTGCTTCACTGATTATATTGGCAATCTCAGGTTCCACACCAATAGTCCAATAGCACACCAAAACTCAACAGAAGCTTTGTGCCTACCTTTTATTAATGGCTCTGTAATCCCTTGCTCATATTCATGAAAGTTATTAAGAAAGAATTCAGGATCGTACCATTCTGCGGGTTGGTTTGTGTCCAGTTTTCTAAGCAACACATTAACATTGTTTGCATCCGAGGCTACTTCTATTCTGCCATCATTACGTCCAAGTCTGTATGAATTGGATTTGTGGCTGGATAATTTGGAGTACCAAAGGCTGATGCTCTACAACTAGCATGACTCATGCTACGAAAATCTTGGAGTTCTGTGCACTAAAATAGTGAAACCACAAATTTAAATCACTTCAAAAAAACAATGAACTCTCAGTCAGTTGGTCACTATTTTTATCCGACAGTTTTCTTGGTTCAGAATCCTGCCTTTCCTCTCACGTCTCAGTCCGCTTCCACATCTCAAAAAACTATGTATCTATATCTTACTATTACATTATATCATCCCTTTACATGGTTACTGAACGTTGCCTATTTGGTACAATTTTGACCAATTCCTACTACAAGTGAACGTTATACAACCAATTACTTAAACAGAACATCAACTATCCTTCAGTGCACGTTATAAACTACAGGTTATTATTGAGCTTAAGATCAGTAGACTCTTCCCCATTCTGTACCAAAATTTTGATACCATAAACAATTCTGTGAATCATTTATGTTATAAAAGAGGTATTTTAATACTAGCTGCAACACTAATACAGGTACTGGCCATCTTTAGATAGTTTAGAGCTGTAGCTTAGGCAATTTCTTGGCCACAGGCAAAACAAAACGTGGTTGCCTTGAGACCTAATTGGTAACTTTGATTGAATGGTCTTGAATATGTGGCATTATTAAGCATAGGGCCACAAAATTATTGTTAGCATAATCAGCCACTAGTCTTCTTGATGGCCTGCTCTTTTGGGTTGATTTGCCACCAGACTTTTTCTTTCTGGCTGCCGCTCTGGCTTGAGCAGAACAAGTTTTCTTGTCATCCTCACCATTTTCAGCCAGATCATCTGCCAAATATTTGACTACAGCCAGCCAACCCACTTATGACTTGTCTGCAAGTTTGACAAGCTTATTCTTTTGTTTTAATTCTTTTTTGGCCTTCTGAAGGATTGGGGCCACACTCCTGCCATTGGAAAGGGATTTCTCTGCTTCTTTAGATTGATCTAGTATTGATCAATTGAAAATCACTTGTTCCTCATTCCCTTTAAATCGAACAACCTGATTTGAACTATCCTGATGAACTTGTTTATTAAAAACATACTGTCTTTTTTGCTTCTTCCCTATTAAACCCACTCAGAGGTCCAACAGTCGGCTGTCTATGCTGGACAAGTCTCTTGAGAGACGAAGAGTCAACAAAGAACACAACAGTAACTTTAGAGCAGGCTATGTGGCTGTCCATGAAGACCACCTTCATAAGACAGGCCTACGAGGACGCAAACGCTTTCTTGCCTACTTCCTGCTGTTCCTGATTTATGCTGTTGCAATAGCAAATCTAGTGGTAAGTACATGTACCACTGACCCAAACATGATGATTTATTTTTCTCTTCTTATTCTGTAAGAACACTCAACAAGAACAGTGATTTTGTGAGACATTGTAGAGCAAATGCTATGAGTGCTATGAATATGCGATCATCATCATCATAATATATTTGGTTTATGACTGCACATGTGTTTATAAGAATTCTCGTAACGTATCTACAGTAAAATAAGTATAAAATGCAATTAAAAAAGCACTTCTTGCACATAAACTTTAAAAGCATCCCTGTATTTGCCATATTATACCTCTCTCTTTTTAATTGCCCAGTTGACAGTCTTGATAGTGTTGGCTCTGCGTATTGACCAGAATGGTTCTGATGTGATGGAGTTCCAAGGAGAAGGCGGAGTGAAGTACAAGACTGATGTGATGGCGGAGAGGGTTCTATCAGATACAGGAGAGTTTGGTGGATACAAGGGACAGGACCTTGAGGTTCATGGTGACGGCCAACCGGTATGTAGACTAAATCCCTGCCTTACATGTCCAAACCAGACTGCTACATTTACATTCATTTTGACACTTCAGAGTTTTCTTATTTCCTCAGTTCCCCTCCTCAAATTGACAATAACTATCTTTATACTATCGACTACTTCAGAGTTTGAAAAAATATAAGTGTTTATTAAGTGAACCAATGTGAAAGAAAATTTAAACTGACAAATTACCGATTCGTACACAAAAATAGTGATTTTATGTTTCAAACTGCAAGCAATATTTTTGATACTGGTAGTCTGTGAGATTCTGATTTAAAAAAAAACAACAACCAATCATCAAAATATTGAGACATTTGATTGAAAATCCAAATAGAAATCCTGTGGCTCGATCAGTTGGTTTTTAGTTTCATGAGCACACATATTGAATCTTTCACACTTTAGTGTGGTATGTGTTTTCATTACCCACTGCTAGCTCAAGTCACCTTTGTATACCAATTGACAGCTGTGCTTGCACTTTAATCAATCAATCTTTCACAAGCAAGTTTATGTTTTTTGTATCTCTTTTACAGGTGATATTACAACATATGATTGGACATGGGTCTTCTGGTAAGTATGATGGATTTTTTTTTGGGGGGGGGGATCTTTTTCATGTTTGCCTCATTATCTTGTGTGATCACACTGACTGTTGACAATCATTTTGTTTTCATTTGGTAAAACTTTGCTAATGTTAAAACGATTCAAGTGTTCTTGTTGACAAAAAAAAAACACCCTTGAAAGATACAAACAAATTTGAGAAGCTCACACTATCATATTATTACAATATGGGTTGACTATGTCTCCGTAATAAAGCTAAATACTATCACTGCTGTGAAAAATAAATTTCAAGGCAACCAAAATTCATGTCTATCAAGATTGTCATTGTTTTCTCTTTGTAGTGGAATTCAGTGGCGCCAACACAACATTGAGATCACAGGAAGGACTTCACATCATAGATCCCCTCACTGGCAACACCATTCTACACACAGCAAATGATAGTGGTATACCATCACCGACTGGCATGAAACAACTCAAAACAACACAGGTTGTTACATCTAAGGTAAGTAAAGAGAAACATGATTCCTACACAAAGGTCCTAAATTGTCTTAGCCAGTGGACTTGTGGATCGTTTCATAATGCTTAATTAATATTGGATGCCAAATAAATATGTTAAATTTGTATGTAAGCTAACAGTAGACCCATCTCTGATTTATGTCATATCCCTTGGATTTAATTCAGTTCAATTAAATAGTGGTTTTATTTGACAATGCTATGCAGCCAAAGGCTGAATTGTGCATGTTTACAACAATTTCTGGCAATTATTTTACATTACTTTTTCACATCACATTAAAAAATTGCATCAAAATGAGAATACAGAACAGAATAAGAATTACAGAATAAGGGAGTGGTTTTAATAGATTATTAATAGTGTGTTACTTAGAAATATGAAATATCTATCTCTAGCTATCTTGCGTATGTTCGTGGAATAGCAAATCGATTTATTTCAAAACTATAATTTCCATCACATGTCACAAGCTTTCAACTATTTCACTATGCCAAATACATGTACCTCAACTAAAATATTTCTTACTTTCTTTCTATGAAGGTGACCCCAAGCATTGTTGATGACCTGAGGGTAATGAGTGACCAGGTGTTGACCATACAGGGTAATGAAGGACTGACCATTGGTGCAAAAGATATTGACATGTCTGGATCTAATATCATCTTAAATGCTGTAAGTCCTCCAAACATATTTTTTTTATAGATGAAACATGCCTGTCTTAAAATTTGAAGATAATGTTGTATTTATCTTTGTTTTTAATTTGTTATTACAGAATTCATTTCAAAAAGTGTTCAACAGGATCTGAAAACAATGACTTGATCCATTTGATAGTTTACTGCTTCAGAGTGGAGGCGGTTTGAAATAATTTGAATTTATTTTATTCCATAATTTTGGCGCACATGTATTATATCATACAAACAGTGTGAAAGTATGATCATTTGTCCTTGAAAAAAATAGCAGTTAAAGATATTAAACTGATTCTGGTGTTTTACTCAATTTGAAATTTGAAATCAAAAGATACCAAGTTTTATAAGAGACAAGAGCTATTTTTGCTCTTCGGTATGCAGAAGTCTGATTCTTATACCTGAACAACATATTGAGATCTCAAATCACTCAGACAATCATTATCTTTACTCCCTCATTCTTTCCACCACAGCTGGACACGTTATCCCTTGAGGGAGGTCCAGGTCCAGACGGAGGGGTCTACATCAACACCACCCTCTTACCAAGGAAGAGCACCGCTAGTACGCGTAGTACAGGCATGGGACTTACCCTCTGTGTGTGTGGTGGTACCGGTAGAATATTCCAAGTGACAGCTCCACCGGGCATGTCTCATCCATGTGGCAAACTCATAACTAATCCATGTTTGTAGTATTCAGTTGCTAATCTATAGCTATTGTTTAGATGGCTACTTGTTAAAGAGATATGGTAGCCATTTCTTGCCAAGCTTTATAGCATCGACTTATTTGATTGTTTTAGTTATAAGGGCCAGTTAAACTTCTTGTAATATACTTGCCTAACAGTATTAAGTCCAACTATAGATAGCTTATTTAAATGCTTCTATAATTAGAGTTGCTTTAAATTTAATGACCTACCAGAAGAAGAGAAACATCATTATACTTTCTGATAATATGGCATTTAAGATATATTCTTCCATAAAAAGGTATAAAATCATATCATGTCATCTTTGAAATCCTTATGATATGCAAGTCTTCAGGTGGTTGGTGTAAAAGAAAGCCAAGTTACCTTAGATTTATATGTGAACATGAGGAAGATTCATTTGTAGGGTTAGATTAATTAATTATCTTTACAATATCTCTTATTCTCAAATGAAAAACAGCATGTATCTTACTTAATGAGAGCAGGAGTAGCCGATAGTGGCAAGATGTGATATATAGTACATCAACATGAAAGCTTTGCTCTAATTCTTGACAAGTGCCAAAAATCCAGAAAGAAATAGGGAATTTGATGCTCATTTATCTTTGATGTCACGTGTAATACATTTTAACCTCATTATAACAATCACCTTAGGACCAGTGAGGTTCCTCTGTTATATCTCAAACCTTGTTATTATATCATGGCTAAAAAAAAAAAATATATGATAAAATACGACGACATGGGATCAGCAAAATTGAATTGTTATAATGAGAGTTCAATATTAAGTGTTCTGTATGATAACGTTCCATTGTATAGAGATGAAGCTCCTGCTTGTTGATGTAGCCAACAAGTCAGTCTCTATCCAGACTAAACTAGCTATCTACTAACCTAAGTAGGGCCAGTGATTGGTCATGTTTTATATGTTGATTCTATCCTTATATGGCTGAAACCTTTTGCCTATTTTAGTAATGATTCTATTCATACTAATTCAGTTGTTTTAAAACAACATTTTATGAAGGCTGCATGGAGTTTAATATGAACATTTTCTTTTCTGATTTATAGGATGAAAATATAGAATGATATTCTACTCAAATTGTGTGGACATTTTGCTAAAGTGGGTGAGCAGCTCTGTTAGTACTTTTTGTGTAGATGAAGGAAGTTACCCATTATTGGAACATTATATTTCCATGCATTTTGCAGTTCCTAGTATGTTTCAGCTTACTGCTGAAGATCACCTTGTACGAGATGTATACATGTATTCATATAAAAACAATAGGAGCCATTTCTGAGAAACATACATAATTACATATATATATATATATATATATATTTATTAATATGCGGCATTGCAATCGAACCTTGGACATATAACTGTGTATATACATGAGTTTATACACGGTTTTATTAATTTATAGGCACTTATGCTAGACATTAGCTTTTCACCTTGTATGTTTAGTACTAAAAGAAGACAAAAAGATGCTATAAAGCAGCTAGCTCCTTGTTTGTACAAACTTATTGCTGAAGATCACTTTTTTTTGTTTTCATTCTTAAAAATAGGAAGCATATATGCATACCTGTATTTGAACATATTGAGGGGTCAGTGACACAGAGATGTAACTCCATTTTGAGAAAAAGTGGTTTATGTGTCACTGAGCACTTGGGCCTTAAGGAGTTCAGTCTATGTTTCACTAGACATTGACTTCAATAGTGTGTTGGATGGAGTCAAGTTTTTGTGTTTCCTGGAAAGCCCACATTTTTCTGAACATTTGATCATCAAATACTCATTTTGGCAAAATATGGAGTTACGTCTTTGTGTCACTGAACCCTCAATATGCATATGTGTTTATATTGTATTTATTAATTTATGGGCACTTATATGCTAGACATTAGCTTTTCACCTTGTTTGTTTAGTACTAAAAGAAGACTAAGAGTATGCTGTACGAAGCAGCTTAATGTGGTTTATATTTATTGCTGTAGCTTGTAATTGATGAAATGTGCAATATGTTCTTAGAAATATTCTGTATGGCTTTTTTATAGCTTTCAGCATAATAAAAGTTGAAAATGCAATTCTTTGAATGTATGTTCCGTCATTGATAGATGTTAAAGGTATAGATCAATTTTGGAAACGCCCCCCCTCTCTAAAAATAAAAATGGAAGCTTTTATTACCAATCATGTGAAAGAATATGTTTTGAATAATACGTTAGGGTACAAATTTTGCTGAGAAATCGCCTACTAATTGATATATTTGGTAAAATATTATATCTATCCGGACTGAATAGATATCACGTAGTCCCATATACATCTTTCTGTGTACAGTGCTTTAACAAGACTGGGCCAAATTTCTTATCATTTTGAAGATTCCAGAACCTTGCAGTACATACCAATACTTATATGCTAGATGATCAACCTTTTCTGATTGATTCCACAACGTTTCTTTCACAATGCATTTGCATGACCAGAACTGGTCTATACCTTTAATACTAAATGTTGGTCATGGTCATAGAAAAGGTTGAAATTTCAATCTCCCCTCCCTCTTTCTTAAATCATTAGTAGCTTATCCATGAATAGAAAGTTTGAAAAATTATTAAAATTTGAGTGAATCCATCATAACATGAGAAATTGACCAGTCATCAATAAATCATATTCCACAATTAATATGTGATTTTTCAGGTTTTCTTCTGCCCCATACATGTATTCAAAAAGTCAGCAACTAGAAACAATTCAAGTTGATCTTTTTTTTACTTTAACCAACATTGTGCATTACCTTAGATAAACTTAAATCAGACTATGAAATAAAAACAAATTCAGACATCATAGTTTATGCATATAGAGATAATTAAAGGTAGAAAACTTTATTTTCCACACCTGATAGCACTTTCCATGAGTGAATACGGCTGGTTTGACTGAATACATTATAGCAAATCATTAATGGATAAATATCTTATAATGTAGTTGAAAACCGAGGTCCATCAATACATCAGTATTGAGCTCATTATCTTGCAGTATACATGAATCTATTACTCAAATGTATATAAGCCTTTATAAGGTATTATAATTTAAATAGGATTTCATTCAACAAAATAAATTTTAAAAAATTAAAAAGACTAAATTTAATTTTGAGTGACTTTGAAATTCATTTCGTTCAGTACATCTTGGTATGGATTTATGCTCAGATTTCAAATGTACTTTAATCTAAACTGGTAAAGATAATCATTGGTAATTCATACACATCATTCATCAGCAGCAGCAGCAGCAGCAGCAGCAATGCATGTGAAGGCATGTGAAGGCATGTAAGGCATGTACGGTATCCTCACCTAGCTCTCCATTCTCATCAGTCACTATAAACTAAAACATTATAAATGACAGAGGAATTTATACACTACACTATGAATACTACTAACACTACTGGATGAATACGGATGGTTATTTTCCAGAAGGAATGGTGACACATACACAGATAAATAAACTTTGTAAATAAAATGTACATCTTTGAAAATTGAAGAGGATTTTCTTCCACTTCCTCATAGTACACATCACCCTCAATTAAACACAATTTTACAACTGATTTTGTTATCCTGAATAAATATGTTTGAATACAAAAAAAAAATACAACACAAATGAAGTGTGTGTGGTGATTATACATAAATGAAAGAAAGCTTTTAAGGGGCTAGTATTCATGGTTCAAATACGCTCCCATTTGGAATAAATATTACAGAAATCTGAAGAAAAAAATTTAATATAGTCAATATTACTTTCACTGCACAACTGGTATAAACCAATAATATTCAGATAACTTGCGGCCATTTCAAAATAAGAATAACAATGTACGTATATTTCCAAGGTGTGAGATTCCTGTCTCGACAACATCAGGAGAGCAGGAAGCGATAAAGACCCCTTTAAATATAATGTGACTACAGAAATGTGAAGCACACTACAATATTGTCATTTTATTTTTTCATGACCATTTTTTCCTTGCTACTGGTACTTGCTGCATCATGTTTGAATAATCATTCATGAGATGGAAGCATTGACTTTTACTGACCATTCCTTCACGCCTAAACAATGTATCTCCTTTGAAAGTATGCAGAAAAGTTTCACCTTTAGGTAGCCGTGGCAAGGCAATCACAGTGTCATCTTATTGAATTGTCTTAAGCACCTTGCGCAGTGGATAAGAGCAGTATACTTGAAGCAAATATATCATGTTGAATTCTTGAAACTGTATGAAAGCACCTGATGACAAGTTGGACGAAATTAGATTCTTGCTTTTCCACAGCTAGATTAGATCCAAACCTTTTTAATAGATCATATTTAATAGATCATACTCAGCATCTGAATGTCATAATCCTTCTTGGATATTCATTATCATAGGTCCATCTCCCATGGTCTATTTCATCAGAAATTGACAAAGTCATATTCTCTGGTCATCTTGAGAGTAACGGTCAAGATCTCTTTGTCCCCATCCCACTTAGCTCGGCCGTTCTTACTATCCACAGGATGAGGGAGATGAAGTCCAAGTTTGCTGAGAAAGGAATAAGGGAGAGTGAAAAGGTGTTATTTGGGATATGTACATAAAAATTACTTGACAATCAACTATAAAACCACTAAAATGTAACTGAGAGCACTGTGAGCTGTTGCATGTGCTTAAATATTTTTTCCTTCTCAATGTAAAGGAAAGGTCCAAGAAAGTCAAAAATATGCATAGGCTTGAGCCCCTCTCAATATCTCTCCTTATATATTCTAGCCTGGGATAAATCTGCTTTACTCAGAAAATATTAATTGGAAGCCAGAGTGTTTAATTATGATCAAGTTTATTTGAATCCTTAAAATACTCACTGGTTTGGTGTCCTGCAATCTAGAAATTTGTCCTTCACGTCTAATTCAACATCTGCATACTTGACTCCTGGCAGCTTAATTTTAACCTTCAATATCAAAAATCAAATATGGTTACAGTACTGCATCCATTCAAAAACTGCTTATTGATTTGACTGTACCCATACTGTACTTAGAGTTAGAGGAGTGACAACAGATAAATATATAACATTATTATTGCAAATCGGTAGTAGTTCAATTAGTTCATAACTTCAGAAGGATTTTTTCTGACTTTTCTCAAGTCAAGTGTCATCCTAAAAGATTTCTTAACCAATGATGTAAATACAACACATGTATATTCAAACTATGGTATATCATTAGTATGAGATCTAGCAAGGTAGCTTTAAATAACTATACAAGTGATTACCTATGTAATGAATCTCATGGTCTATGAAAAATACCACAGAAAATATTTCAATAAACTGCATCGAAGCCTGTCTGTACTAGTTTGGCAAGGAGGGATTAGACCACCCAGCGTGGTCACTAACAGGTGGTTATATTATCAACTCAGCTCTCAATTAAACATAAGAAAAAGAAGATAATGCTAACTGGCACCGCTTAGGCATTGTTTTCTATATAGAGGGAGCAAGTAGCTACAAGTTGTGCAGTGGGGCTTTAATAGTGCCTCCTCCTCCAATTAAAATATAAGAGCAAAGGAAGACATATCCAAACAAAATGCAATAGTTGTCTACTATTTCTTACCACAAGGTCTTCACATGATGAAGTCGCTGGAGTTTTTCTACCCATCTGGAGGAACATATCTTCTGAGGAAACTGCCTGCTTGAAAATGATGTCATACCTGATTTGAATGGAAAATTAGTATATATTAAAAAATAGCTTAATTAAGAGCTGGATAACATGAAGAACATATGTATATATCATGCAAAAATAGATACAAGGTAAAATTATGAATAATAATGCAAAGTCAATAACTGATATGGGAAAAAGTTCTGAGTAGTGCAGCACTTGTTCTAAAGTAAATGAAGAAAGAATGAAGAAAGATAGGGAAAAGGGAAACAACTAACAAAGAAACAGAGAGAGAGAGTGATAGAGAGAGAGAGAGAGAGAGAGAGAGAGAGAGAGACATACAGACAGACAGAGATAAACACATATACAGAGAGACACACACACACAGACAGACAGAGAGAGAGAGATAGAGACAAATAATAATGAGGGTCATGCTTACTCTGGTTCTGGTCTAGGATCATAGATATCTTCAAACTCTGAGCCTTCAGTAACGGCCTCAGCATCCCAGATATCCTTTGTATCACCAGACCTTTTACCTACATCAGCTGAGCCATGGAAAACAAAGAAGGAGTAGATTTTTCTGGATGAACAATTCAACTTGGACAAATAAATAATTGTAAGCTGTCTAACCCCTTCTATGCCAATAGAACTGATACCCTAAATGAGCTACCACGAGTCAAAAAAATCATATAACATTGAAAGTCTTGGGTAGGATTTATGCCCATGGCACAGAAGAGATTACACTGCATTCTTTCAACTAAATTATTATCATTTGTTTGTGTGTGTGGAGTATATGAACATGATTTGGTATCTTCTAAATAATGGAGAAGGGAAATAATTATCAAGTCATATATTTGCATCGCTTTATTGAAATATATCATCAACATTATCCAGTCTATATCAAAATATTGCAAGATTTAATGCAATCCCTCCACATATAAATGACCAATATGAGTACAGTACAACAGCATGACTTTAACACGATTGAGAATATGTGTACGTTTGAAGGATTAACACTAATTATTTATTTTCTCACCTTTATTTGGTTCATTTTTCTTTGGAGGTCCTATTGAACCAGGTCCAATGGAAGCATTCTGTGTTGAAAGCTGGAAGCAGACAAAAACAAAAAATAAAGATATTAAAGAAATAAAAGGAAAAAATAAGTATTTACAATCAATGCTTTTTAATCTACCTTTTTATAGGTAGAGAGGGTATAAGAGCTTATTAGAAATAATTTGCATTTAACATGTTAGTGGCACCTTAAACTAAGCCGTCATATTTTTGATATCACAGTTTTTGCCTCTCTGGAGTCAGTATTTGACAATATCTTGTTACCTTGCAGTACACATCTATACTTATATGCTAGATGATCAACCTTTTCTGATAGATTCCACAACGCTTCTTTCACAATGCAATCGCATGACCATAACTGGCCTTTGCCTTTAACATCTATCATCACAAATACCTTCTCCCTACCTGTTCATCATCACTCTCATCCTCCTTCTCATCTTTTAGCAAGCTGGCAAGAGCTGTGATGTTTGCACCCATGAACTCCATCTTCTAGATCAATCTTGTACTGCCTCTGTCCAAAACTCCTGGCTATCAAGAACATTTAATCATTAGCTGACGGAATAACAAACCTACAGCAAATATTTTGTTAAGAAAGAGGAATTCCTCTAACTGTAGGTCCTACTCATTAATGTTACAATAATCATGCATACTTAATACAAAATCAAGGAAAGTTCAGTCCAGTTTAATTAGTACCTAGAATCTGACTAATTATGATAACTTAACCAACTACAAAGTTTAAATTTCATGAGACATGAGCGTCACTTATGATTAGACTGAAAGCTTCAGGCTCTGATATCTACAGTTGTTCCACTGGGCCATGTCTGGCTCCACTGACCACCTCTCAGTATACAGAAACTGAAATAGATTGTACAGGTTAGTGAGGGGAAGTTGTGCAAAGCACTTTGTGTGCGATTGCCAATTGCCAGTATCTTTAAGGAAATGGGCAGATTTCCTGAAAGTGCGTCCTTGTACAGTTTTGTATTTTGATGTTTGACAATGATTTTCGATCTTACTTTTGAGTATATGAAAATTAGATCTATTTTATTGCCAATTATCATTATTTTGAATATTAAACTGTAAAGTCCAGATAATGAAAAACTAAGGGCAAACTTTTTGCCGGATTCTGGCAAAAATCAAACCTAATCCCGACCCCCCCTCACTCCCTTTGTGTTTGCAGCAAGGGTTACCTTCTGTGTATGGGAAAGTGTGTGTACATATAATTAAGTTTTTAGAGACATGCATCAATCAGATATGATTATCAGTAGGGGCCTGCATAAACGAGGATCGTCTTTGTTAACAGACGCGTCCATAAAAATAAGGATCTTCCGCATTTTCACAGACTTTTCACATTTCGGATCTGCACGTTGGCTTCTTGGCGATTCGAAAACCAGATTCCGTGATGATTTTCTTGATGCATTTTACATTGACTTTGTACAGAGACTTTCAAGTTGTGAGCAATAAATCCTCACGAAGACGGACAACCCATAAAAGTAGACGGTGAACTGGGGTTATTTTCTATATACGCGGAACCCATTTTTTTAATTAATAGCGCACGGTTAGGGAACCTGAAACGAACCCGAAACCTGCAGAGCGTCGATGAAGAAAAACAATGATCTTTATTTTAGCGCCCCTACTGATTATTTACGTCTGGGTTAAATGTCGTTGACGAAGCTGTTCATGGCTTGACTAGATTTCTTGTTGTTGTGGGCAGCGTTGCCTGCAAGTTCCAAGATTCTGAGATTTTAGCAGTAGACCTAGATTCCAATAATAAACTTTAAGTTAGGTTGTTCTTTCTGTCAATTTTACTTAGTTTTGTACTGTTTTCAGTGATCTTAGTTTGGTGTCTTGTCTTTGTGAAGTCACATAGGCTGGCACATGTCTTGAATGTTATAAAGACAATTGATGAAACTGGTTGAACAATACAATCGAGTATCGAGCTGGAGCCAGCAGTGCGTTCACCATGCGCTAAGCCTAAGCTCTCGCCTTGCCCAACCCGCGGCTAGCCCGTCTGTTTGTGTCTGCTATTGCTAGGCCTAGATCAATCATGTCACTGTCATATCAGTGGATCATTGGTGATAAGGCATCATGATATACTTATGAAGATTTTCACGATGTTAAAATGTTTCCTGAGTGAGTATCAAGATACAAATATAACATGTACGGAGATAATATTCATGAAAATTGTAGAAATGTTGTATTTCACTCACCCGATTTTGCTAGCTCAGCTCAGCTCACCTAGCTCCTCACTGTTGTATGGTAAGCTAGAAGTAAAGTTAAATACGCGAATGTAAAATAATATTTTATTCGCGTTCAAGCATGATTTTTTTGTCAAATCCTTCCAAAAATGTCTTTCTTATTTCCTTATTTATAATTTTAAATTAGAGTAGTTTGTTTGTTTTTCTTTTCAACAGGTATAATGTCCTGAAGTTGAATAGTTTCTAAATACAGAATACACTACTATGGGTGTGCCATACTTGCTGCTATAACAACGCCACGCTGATTGATATATAAGCGAATCTATTAATGGTATGAGGCAGTGGCGGATCCAGGGGGGCCGAAACGGCCGCGG
>BEXV01002473.1:35882-54772 GCA_003118195.1 Hemicentrotus pulcherrimus
TGAAAACAATGGGTCAAGACTTCACAGAAGGACATGAGTTACTTTAATTTACTGATGATTTTTCAAAAGAGTGATGTCACTAGCAATCATTTAGTGTATGGCCATTTAGTTTGACAGGAATAAAGCCGGATTGCACAGTCACACCTACATGTACATGTGTGTAGGTCTACATAGCCATTGCATGCTTGATAAAATGAACCCTGGAACTATCATTGCTGGTCAGGGATTTAATATGTCTAGCTTCCTGTGCAGGATGATTGCACATTATTGTAAGTATACAAATTAGTTTTTTTTTATTGTTTTTTTTTTATACTGATTTTACATTTCCTGGGCAATAAATGGAATATGAATTTAAATATTTCTTTTATTTATTTAATAGCATTACAGACAGAGGCAGTGCACCTTCAGATGAAATGTGAGTAGTGTGTTATTACTGTATTTTTTAATAGTCTGAAATTGAATTAAATTTGATTAGCCAACTCCTACTTCTTCTTCAAAAATGCAAAATTTACAAAGTTTGAAATGAACTATAAACATGCTTCCCTTCCAGTGAATATTTATATTCTTTTTATATTGGAAGAGAATAGAGAATGAATGTGCTCAAGTATTTCTTTTCTTTTCATAGCTAGACTTCATTATTTACATATGAAGAGATAGCATTGTGGGAATCACTGCTACAGTGATAATGATGAATTCTCTTTTGTTTTGTATATATGCAGTTGCTTTCCAGTTACAAGTAACTGATTACCGTAAGGCATTTTTCAGGTTATTTAAACTTTTCATTTTAGTCTAATGAACAAGAATAAAAGTCATGTGTTATTTAATTTGCAGGAAGAGATCACAAGCTCGAGGTCTTATAGAGCGGTATTTCTACCAGCTCACCAACGGCTGTGGAAATGCAGGGTGTTGCAATGAGTTCTGTGCCTCTAGTGGCCGACAAACCCACCTCAGCAGCAATGAGGCAGCAGCTATGGCTCTGGATCTGTTCAAACGTAAAGCTACCCTGTGTGAGTCGGCTCCTAACAAACAGCTCAAGACGGGCAATGTAGAAGACCAGTCTGATGGTACAACACCCATGGATGTATCTCCCACACAGCCATCTACGAGCTTTGCTAGGAATACACCATCAACTAGTTCATCTGACAGTGAAAAACAAACCCTCTTGCCAAAGCCCCTAGACACACAGAGAAGCTCTTCAGAATCAGATAGTAAGTGATTATCATTATAGACAAGTTTAGAATTAGCAAATTATACAAATGACCCCAAATATTCACAGATCTTTTGAACATGGTGAGGTACCACTTTTTATATTTTTTAGAATAACCTGTTGAATTTGTTTGTTTGCTTATATATTTCCCAATTTCTGTAATAACAAATTATGCTCAGTTTCACTGATCATATTTTAAAATGTCTTTTTTGCTCTCTTTTTGTAGGTATAAAAGACATCTATTTCTTGACGGAAGCAAAGATATTGGAGATCCTCAAGCATTGCATGGAGTCCAAGAACTTTTCTCCTCTTGTCCGTGTGATTGGTCGAGTCTTTTCATGTTGGCAATCATTAAATAAAAGCTTTTTAAGGACTGTCAAACAAGGTCTTTCAGATAAGGAGAGAAAGCAGAAAGATGAAAAGGAGACTGATGAGATGGATGAAGGTCTGCAGAGCATAAGCACGCGTTTGGCAGACCATGATCTAGGAGAATGCTCATCAAAGGCCACAGATACTCTGGAGGTGGACATGGAGTCTGTGCAGCGGGTGTATGAAGCAATCACAAAGCTAGATGAAGAGAGGGTTAATAATGCTATGCTAAATGCAGTCACTAGTCTGGCTCAAATGGCTGATGTGGAGGTAATAGTCAATCCTCTCTTTCAAGAAGGTAGCAACCAACTGAACTTTATCATCATCACCATGGAGAATCCCATGATGTCCAGCCCTGAGTACTTAGAAGTTGCCTTTCCCACATTCTGCCGGGCCTTGAGCCATCTCCCTCTCGCAGCCTCCTGCAATCTTGCTAAGGTGTGGTCCAAGTTCTCACCAGTTAGTCTCACGCGCAAGGTGCAGGCACTGCAGCAGCTAATCACATTCAAAGTGCTAAGTGGACACTTCAATTCCGGACCACGGAGAATCACTGTTAACGAGGATGATGCAATAACTTCAGCAACAGACTGCATGAAGATCCTTTATTATGCATGCATACTAGGAGGAGAGGTGGAGCACCAGAGCAGACTGTCCAAAGAGGAGGAAGAGCTCAATCTCCAGGACTTTCTTGGAGCTCTCGGACATGAAAACAAAGAAAGGAAACCACCCAAAGAAGACTCGTTTGCCAAGAAGCTTGGCTTGACCGTTCTTGATTGTCGTAAGCCCCTGATCCCTTTCAGTGAGTTCTATAATGAGCCTTTGAATGATCAATTGGAAGTTGACCATGACTTCACCTGCTACAAGAAGGAGAGCGATGGACGATTTGCATTTCTGAATTACCCATTCATTCTAACACCAGCCACTAAGAGCACAGGCTTATATTATGACAGTCGTGTGAGAATGTTTCATGAGAGGAGACTGACTCTACTAAATAGCTTGGTCCAAGGGGAAGAAATTAATCCCTATCTAAAGCTTAAAGTCCGTCGAGACCACGTAGTAGATGATTCACTTGTTCGGGTGAGTTGATTTTCCTTTTTTTCTTCTTTTTGATAGTCATGTTCAAATTCTTTCTTTGAATTCATTCCCTTGTGATGTTCAGTCCATTACACAGGAATATTTGTCATAGTTCATAACATTCCTTGTAATGTTAAACATTTTACAGTTAAAATATTGAAAAAAAATTAAAATCTTTATGGGGTTGCTTCTGTGATAACTGGTATACTTTTGTAACATACATGTACCACCTTGAAATCAGGTAATAATTGATAACTCATTTTTATAAAGTTGCCCCCTTTAAAAAAAACGTTAATGATATTTATATGTCCATTTATATAGCGCAGCTACTTTATGAATATACACTACTGCGCTTAATACAAAATATTATGTTATTACCCCTGCTGTACCTGAGCCGCCTTAATAAGGCGCTAAAGCATTTAAGAATTTTGTTTTTACTGGGTACCTATTTACTTCACCTCGTGGAGAGTGGCAAAAGTAAATCAATGTCTTTCCAAAGAACATTACTGCCACGGTGGGACTCGAACCACGAATCATGATATCCACAGTCCAGTGACGTACAGTCCAGAGACTACACCAAAAGATCCGCTGCAGAGGTTTGATAATATAAAACTTTTGTTCAATTGTATTTAGTTTATTTTTATCAAAATTATATCCTTACATTTTTAAATCAATTCTGTATGGTTAGTTCAGTGACAAATAGTGACTAAATTTATGAAGTCCTGACGATCCTTATCAATGTTTCTGTGATAATTGTTTACTGTTGTAGTTGGAGATGATTGCTGTTGACAATCCTATGGATCTGAAGAAGCAGCTGTATGTTGAGTTTGAAGGAGAACAAGGTGTAGATGAGGGTGGGGTCTCAAAAGAATTCTTCCAGCTTGTCATCCAAGAGATCTTCAATCCTGACATTGGTAATTACCACCTCATAGAATATTAGAAGATATTTATCTTCATTTCTTAAGTCATATCAGCAATGGCAATTCTGATGAGTAATGAGCATGAAAGTATTTATTAAAAAATTGCTTTAGACTTTAGACTGATCTCTAATAAGATATTCAGATATGAAGAAAAGAACTAGTTCAAGATTTCTTAACAAATTGTCGATTACAATCTCTTTTTAATGTGTTATTGTATTATATGTGTTTTTCAATTTATTGAATGTTTAACATTGCTTACTCAATGCCACAGAAGCCTCCTGTTCACTGATACTCTTTATCTCATCCACTTAATAACTCACCTCCCATACTTTTAACCACATGCAATCATTTTGGAGCATTCTCTTTAATACCCAAATAGCTATATTCTACCAGCAAACCATCCAATGTATTTTAGGAATTGAATACAATGTTGAGACTTGATATTTGCCTTAGTATTATAAATGTCCGATCCGATATTGACACGGTGTACTTGTTTATATTAATGTTTAATCAACGATGTGATCTATTCATCGTGAATCAGTCATATCAATCCTGTCTCTCCATCTGCACCCTTAGGTATGTTCACCCATAATTCAGACTTGCAGACCTACTGGTTCAATCCCACATCGTTTGAGACAAACCGTCAGTATACCCTTATCGGCATTCTACTCGGCCTGGCCATCTATAACAATGTCATCCTGGACGTCACCTTCCCAATGGTTGTCTATCGTAAGCTGATGGGACGACGAGGAGTCTTTGCTGATCTCCATGATGCTCAACCTGTAAGGAATTTTTCTTTTTTCCACTTGAAATGACCACTTGAAATGAGTTTGTCCTCCTGTATCGCAATTCAATCCACATTTTATCCACATTTTGTCCACATTTTGTAGACATGTTGATGTCTGATTTTATGCTGAGTAAATTCACTGCTAAACAATTAAATCAATGTATGTGTAGTTAAGTAGCCAGGGGACATACATCTTCTGTCATATCTGAGGGATTTGCTGATTGATACTGACTATAAGATACTTGCCTACAGACTTTCTAAGACTCTTTATCCCCTTAAGATACCACACCATACCTTACAGCAGTCTCTATGCTGATTTTGCAACTTGTTGGCAGAGAGGAGCTTGTTTTAATGAGATATCTTCAGAATATGAACAAGGCATCTCAAGGCTGTAGGTTAAAAGCAATTTCCTCTGTTATATATTGATCAGGTTCTGTACAACAGCTTGAAGGCACTCCTTGAGCATGAAGATACTGTAGAGGAGACATTCATGATGAACTTCATGATCAGCTACATTGATGTCTTTGGTAACACCATCACACATGACTTGAAGGAGAATGGAGCTCAGATCCCTGTCACTGTTGAGAATAGAAAGGTAGCTATGAGTGTTCTTGTAACCTCCAAAAAGTGCTATTAGTTCAATTTTGCAGCCTAAAAAGTATTTTGCTGTTAGAATGCCACCAGAATTTATGTGAGTATAGAAGCGGTGCAATTAACTCATGATTTGGTTTTGATTTGACCTTGCTTTTCTGTTGCATAAACACATTGTTCACGTACTGATGGATTCCTGACTAAAAACGACTGATGGATTCCTGCCAAACTTGGGTCATGTATCTTGCAGAGCCAATGAACTGATTAGATTTTAGGGTCATGAGGTCAAAGGTTAAAAGTCGTGGGGCTCATTATGTATTCAAAAATAGCTTGTGATCGCATTATCATGAGAACCAATAGACAGATTACTGTCAAACTCAACGCATTTATATGAATCTTGCCAATTAACTGATTAGATTTTAGGGTCATCAGGTCAAAGGCCATGGGGCTCATTATGTATGCCTATAAATAGCTTCTGAATGCATTTTCAATGAAACCAACAGATGGATTACAATCAAATTTCAAAAATTGCTGTATGGCGGAGGCATCGCAGTTCCATCTTGCTTATTCTACAAATTTTCATTCTCTCTTTGCAATCTTGTACATTTTTTTTTCTGGAGGGGGGGGGGGCAGTACAATTCTTAAAGTTGTACATTTACATGACTGATAAGATCTTTTTGTAATTTTTCTATGTCCTGTCTCTTGACATTGGTACTATTTCTTGGCTTGAAACTTGTGTATTTCTGGGCAAGTCACTGTATAAAGTGATCAATTGACTACAACATATCTAATATACTTTCTGTTATTTCTGTTATTGATCTTCTAGGAGTTTGTTTACCTGTATGCAGACTTCATTCTTAACAGGTCAATAGAAAAACAGTTCCGAGAATTCAGGAGAGGTTTTGACATGGTGACGGATGAATCTCCGCTGAGGAACTGGTTTAGACCAGATGAGGTGGAACTCCTTGTGTGTGGGAGCAAGGTAAGATAAGATCTAGCTGATCCAGTGAACAATTTTGGTAAATTTTGGGGGCTACTTTTTCAACTTTCGGGGGCTGTTCATGGTATTTCGGGGTGATTTTTCATGTATTTATTTCCCTGCTCCTTGAGAAATTCATTTGGATATTCTAATATTGATGTGCACAGATTTTGTTTCAGTTTAATGCACATATCACATATCAGTATTTAAAGTTCTAGGCCTTCAGATTTTCCAGCTTTACCTGATACGTCACAAAACAGTTTTATAATAATAATAATAATAATCCGATTTTTTTCATATAGCGCTCAATACACCGATCCAACGATGTGCCTAAGCGCTTTACAGATATATTATTACCCCGGTCATCGGATTCAGGCTTGCCCGCACACAATGTGTGCACATTTTCCACTCCCTGGGGAGCATCCAGCCAGTCGCCATTTATATATTTATATATTTATATATTTATGTTCCACTTGCATGTAGCATAATTGTGCTCTGTGATGGGTTTCTGCCTGTTTAGACTTCGCTTTCGTAAACCGAATAGTTTGAGCATACCAGCAGCTGTTGTACCTTGCACAAATTGTAAATGGATGGTGATGAAAGTGTTCTTTCAATTGTTTTGATTTTGCTAGAATAATCCAATAATTTGTTTTTCTTTCAGAACTTTGACTTCAACGAGCTTGAGAAGGCCACAGAGTATGATGGAGGCTATACAAGCACATCACCTACTATCAGGTAAGGAACTATAACAAGGATCGAATTGAACATCAGTATAAGTACCCTTTAATGATCTTTTAGTGATAGGTCACATCCATATATGGCCAGTGTTAGATCCAAAGGATATGTAGAGATAAAGAGCAATAAATTCCACCATATCCTCAAGTACAACAGTACAGCAACAAAAATGGATCCAAAACACAAATCTACATGTACTTATAGATAATCCTTCCTGAGGGTGAGATAACCTGAGCCTAACTCCAGATTTACCAGACCTAAAAATAGCTCCAGTATCATGTAAGGTCACCACTCTCTCTCATGATTTACCACACCTTGATTTAGATCAATTTGTGTGAAGTCAACTATGGCTTTAGCAAACACATCCTCACAGAGCTTTCAGAATTTCCAGATCTCGGTCCGATCAAGATGATGCAGCACCATGAAGCATGGTCTCTAACATAGGGCTGTACTTGGTCGCAAAGCTCTAAAGCACATTTTAAGATATGTGTGTGTTGAAACTTTAGGAGAAAAATGCATTTTGAATATGAGAATGTGCCAGAATCATGTTTCTGAGAGATGATAAACGCAAAGCTGTTTTGAAACGTTTATATATTTCAGACTTTCCTAGGCTAATTTCTGGTTCAGAGAAATAGCCTGCACCATGTGCTGTGTCATGTTGTACAAGCATGTCTACATACCCATTCATTGTTCAATGTTTACGTATTATACAAATACATGCTTCAACTATATTTGAGTATATTGTCATCACGTGCACATGCTAACAACTACAAGAAGATTGACAAGCTATCGCTATCTATAATCCTTGACCTTTACCATATGATTATGTATGCGAGTGAGATTTCAAAGGGCTAAAGGTTCAAACATTCACTCCCGGCATGTTTACAAACGCGCAGACAACAATGGAATTAAAAACAAGCCAGACTTTTTAAACTTCAAATTTTGAAAGTGACAATATTACTAGTAGGTAGTACTAGTGGTTAGACCAAAAATAAAAAAAGCATGCGCCCTAGTTGATGTCTGGGCAACTCTGCATCCCGGGTCAAACGGCTCAAACTAGCTGTGCACAGACAAGACCTTCATTTCGAATCATGAGGAGTTGATAAAGGCTATATCCGGCAAATCACATTCGCATACTGAGTTTCAATATGTATGTATAGAAACGCTGTTTCTGAGTAGCAAAAGTTGATAAACGCACCAATAGCCATATTTTCCTCTGCAGACCTACATGTCGTTGATCCCACTAAGCATGATTTTGTCAGAGTAAATAAGTGAATGTCCGACTGTGTTTCCATTTGGTACAGGTACTTTTGGGAGATAGTGCATAGTATGGATGAAGACCAGAAGAGGAAGCTGTTGATGTTCACTACAGGCAGTGATCGGGTTCCAGTAGGAGGTCTGTCAAAGCTAAGACTAATCCTAGCCAAAAATGGACCAGACTCAGACAGGTACAGTATTCTCCAATCCCAATTTTCCCTCTCTTCTACAATGTATCACTATCAATCGATCTCGGTCAATGCCATAAAAGGAAAACAACAAAAAATGCAGGGAAAAGGTTAAATTTACCTTTTGATGAGCAGGCCCATGTCTTAATTAGCATAAACCATTATGATACATATTGTACAAAAGAGAGACACCTTCAAAAGGTACAAATTTGGGGAATGTTCTCACATGTGGAAAAAGGAAAGGAGATCTCAAATTAACCATGGTTAACATAATAAAATTACTTTTTCATGAATTCAATGGTTCCTTCCCCAAGCCACTACTTTCTTTATTAGAAGCAAGTTATGAATTAGTATACAAATAATACCTGAACAAAAGGCTGTATATTATAAAATTATGTTGTGGATCCTTGTTATTTGATAAATCACCCTCATCTCAAAGTCCATACATTGCTAATTCTAGGTCTACATCTATGATCTAGATCTAAATTAAATAACTAATGCGTTTTGAATTCCCCGGCAGCCATTTTAGCAAGTAAAAGTAAAACAATAAATCTCAATGGTTGCAATCGCAAAACATGATCGCCAATGACCGGTCATTACCATAGGATATTGACTGGTAGTTATGGCTAAATAAATGCATGGTCACGTGTACGCTTTCAACCAATCATTTGATTAGGATCTAGGTCATCATTCTATAAACGTCTTTATTAGTTGGTTGTACTGTTGTTTCTGTTATTCATTGTTGTATTTGTTTTCCTTCCACCTGGCTCTTCTCAATGTGTACATGTAGGTTGCCAACCTCCCACACCTGTTTCAATGTTCTTCTGCTTCCTGAGTACTCCAGCAAAGCCAAACTGGAGGAGAGGTTACTCAAAGCCATCACCCATGCTAAGGGCTTTGGCATGCTCTAAACCACCAGTACTCCATCACCCAAGGATGCCTGCCATAGCAACAAAGCAAGAGATGATTATTACTCTGAATTCCTCTGAAGTAGAATGCATCATTGATTACCGTATACCAGGTGTCAAGCATATTGCATTCTTATTCCTACTTATCTTGCTTCATTTGTTTTTCTTCCCTGTCTCTGTTATGATCATATTTTAGTCTTTCGGATCCTCCTTTTCTATCCTTAGTTCTATCTTTTTTAGACTTATCTTTTTATGTATTTCATTCTGTGTATGTAGTATTTCTGATTTACACTTACTTTCTCTTGCCCCGGTTAGTTAAGCATTGTGATAACATATAATAGTAATTATTCAACTGGTAAAGATCTGTTAAGCATTGAAATGAACACTTACTATTATGCATGAAAATGTCTGACTGCATCATACTATTAAATTGTTTTGTGTATGTGTGTGTAAAGGATACCGATACATACATGACACCAGAATGCAAAGAAATGTCGGGTAAATCACTTGAGATATCAACTTTGCTTTACATTTGATTGATTTAGGTTATTGTCTGAGAGGTTTCACATAATGCAACCCTGTTGCAAAAGGTATATAGACAACCTGGTTAGCTGTGAGAATATTCCTTGGCTTTGGGTTGGTACATAATGGATGTGTACAATGGTTGTGTATAACACACTTGTACACTAGTGTAGATTTCTGGAATAGATATGAGAAAATAGAGATGTACATATCAATTCCCACATTGATCCAAATATTCTCTACAAATAGTCCATTTTCCTAGAGATGGCTGGTATAGACTTTGAGTTTTTACAAATGCTGATTTTGTAATTCAGTTGCAGTAATTTAATGCAGTGTACGTAGGTGTTAGAACTATTTACCCAAACAACATACAAGGAATGAATTTGTTCGATGGGGTTGTTTTAATTTTCAAGTGTGATTTTTACCAAATACTACTACATATGTATCTACCTTGTAAAACATTCTCTCCTAGTTTTCATTCTGTTATTGAAATAATTTTGATTATACAGTCAAACCTGTCTATAGCGACCACCCAAGGGAAACACAAAAAGTGGCCATTGAAGACAGGTGGTCTTTATAGACAGGTTCCTTTGTTACATGATTCAATTCGAATCCATTTTCAAGGCCGGGAAACAACAAATGTGGCCTTTGTAGGCAGGTGGTCACTAAAGCAGGTTTGACTATACAGTCAAACCTGTCTATAGCGACCGCCCAAGGGAAGCACAAAAAGTGGTCTTTGTAGACAGGTGGTCTTTGTAGACAGGTTTCCTTTAGTACATGATTCAATGAGAAACCATTTTCAAGGGAAACAAAACATGTGGTCTATGTAGACAGGTGGTCACTGCAGCAGGTTTGACTGTTAAACAAAATTTGAGATCATATGTTAGACTCTCTTTTCCATTCTGCACTTGAAGTATAAGAAATCCCCATTGATCATACCAGATTTTAATTTAGCTGAATTGAGTAAATTGAGGATTTAATTTGAATATTGAGCTACGAAGTGAACAAGGACTGGACAACTTATACACAGATTCGTTTTCCATAAGTGCATTTACAAGGTATGAAGAAAGAATTGATTGATTGATAAGTGATTTTCTTGGTATCACTCCCATTGGCATACTGGATTTCTCACATTGTAGTATGCAATGCAGAATGCTTGCACCTTCAGATGAAGAAGAAAAAAGTGGGGAAAAGGAAGAATCATTGCTTGTCGATCGGTGCTCTAAAAAATGGATTTGATGGAATTGCATGCCCAAAAATGAGAATGGTTTATTTGTTTTAATTGCAAAGGACATTTCCTGACAAGGATGTACATGCTTTATAGTGATCTGATAATAAGCATAAGAGAGTGAGATGTGAAATAATTGGGCTTTCCTTGAAATACCTAATGTTAGATTACTATTATAGAATGTATTACAACCTAGCTTTTCAATAATAGGTAAGAAGTTAGAAATTTGCAACATTTACAATTGCATGGATACTATGCATTATTTTCTCCTTTTACGAGGCTGTTATGCATTAAATGCATGAGTTGATAGCAAAAATCAGTACATACAGGTAACTATTGAATGGCTCTCAGCAAAATCATTTGATTAGAATATACAAGTACTGGTATTAAAGGATTTAGTATATTGTTGAACAAGGTCATCAAAATTGTCTATATCACATGGAATTTTTTCTGTGACACATCAAAACACTTACCAAACACATGTACATGTACTTGCAAAATACCTGCACCTAACCTCAATTTGCCAATACACATTTGAGAAAGGTGTTTGAACCATCAGACTAGTCACAGGTAAATACCTATTGGATGTGTCATGGTCGTTTGACAAGGATTAATACAAGCAATCACTATGGCACATTGAATTCTTACAGGTTTATCATAGGTAGTTTGGGACCAGGGAAGGAAGCTTTATCTTCGGGTCGTCTCTGTGGGATAGGAATGCTAGCATCAAAAGGTCAAGAGTGTATTTAGAGCTTTATCATGGTAAATAATAAAATAGTCAAACCTGATTTAGAGACAACCTGTGCAGAAAGACCACTTGTCTGAATACATGTAGACCACATTTAGAAATAAACCACTGAACAGTATTTGAAAATATTCACGTGTTTTAATTGAACCTATCGATGGAGACCACCAGCATGTTGAGACCGCATTCTTGTCTCCCTTTGGCAGTCTTTATAGACAGGTTTCACTGGATGAACACAGTGTCTTTATAGACAGGTTTCACTGGATGAACACAGTGTCTTTATAGACAGGTTTCACTGGATGAACACAGTGGAGCCTGAATTTAGCAGTGAGATCCTGATACTCATGAATGTAGCTTTTTTTTTTCTTCACATTTGCTTAATATTTGAAGGATTTCCATGAAAAATAGGAACCACAATAATTTTTGGATAGGCTATGCTCGATGTCAAATGAGAATTGGTATAGATTTTGCTAGTCTATTAGCAATGAGTTACTGTCATAGCGAGATGAGATGTGGGTACCATCAAATGGGGTGAGTTGGAACGTCAGAATGAATAAGATCAAATATTGAAAATGGTCTTTGAGGCATTTTTTCCACCTTGGAGTGATGCAGATAATATATTTTTTATTTTAAATTCATGATGAATAATGAAATACATGAAAAGGGTATGCATCCATCCTGGGTGAACAAAACTAGGTCAAAAACATTATATTTCTCAAGTTTTGTCTTTCATTCACCCCATTTCATATGTACGCTACTAATTTATTTGTTGCATTAGTTATCTATTGAAATGATATTATGCTTACCAAACACCTAATATATATGCAATTGTACAATTAGAATTAAGGAATGTTGAAAAATACGATCTCTATATGCACATACTTTGAAGATTTGTTTTCATTTAAAATATCACCGGGCAGAGAGTTGCTCAGCATGTAAATGAAAAGGCTAAACAAAGGAATTTTTTAATATGTACCTTAGCATTTGGAGTAAGTAGGACAATAATTGCGTGTGAATACCGTAATGAGATGCAGCTTGTAAAACACAAGTACAAGCTCTGCCGTTCGAGGCTGTTTCTCACGCTTGGAATGGGTTTGAAGAAGTCATGCTTGCCCCATCTGTAAATGAAATTCAATGATGTAAAATGCTGAAAAGGATTAAATAAAGTGTCCTGGGTTGGGTTTAGTGCTGTCATCGAGAAAAAAAATCTTTGTCGACACGTCGTCTTGAATTTTAGCCGACAACGACACATTGTCGACAGATGGTTGGAAGAATGCAATCCTTCCAACACCGGCGTGCATGCCAACAATTGTTCGTGAATGATTTTTATTTGCTGCAGCCGTAAGTAAGGTGACCGATTTCGAGTTTGTGTTCACTTTGAAATACAAATTACACAAAACCAAAACAAAACAGTGTTGTTTGTAAAATGATTCGAAGTGCGTGTAAAGCCTATAAATGGGTTGATTCTTGTCGACAATATACTATCCCTGTCGACATGTCGCCTTCCACTAAAAATGCACTTTTATCGACAAGGTTGTCGATAGAAGGCTTGTCGATGACAGCACTAGTTGGGTTTAGTGTGGCATTGTTTCATTTGTTTGTACATGTACAAGAATATGAGTGTTACAGTGACTAATATGCAAGTCCAATGAAATTGATGTTCTGTAAAATGAATTACACATGGAACAAAGAACTTTTACCGGTAACCAATCCAACCCTAGTATCGTAGTAGAATTATGTATAGGATTCGTTTTCTGGTAACAAGAAGCTAAAATTTGTCACATAACTGTAATGAGCTGGTAATGGGTTGTCTTTGCAGAGAAGTAGGATAAAACACAAAGCAAGAATATTCTAATGCTTGCCTGTACGACGTCCTTTCTGATGTGAAGGAAACGCTAACATTATGCATTGTAGGAATGCTTTATAGGAATTAGATGGTAGATTTGCTGCACATGACTTAATTTCATATCTTAATATTATTTGTGAAGTATGTACCATTGTGAGGTATAAAACTTCTCCTGTATGTGCAGTGTGTAATACTACTGTTGTCATACCAAAAATTTGTTTAAATTCAATTCTTTGTGTACATGTATATCTGTAGAGTAGGTCAAGAAAGTTCATCTCTCATTTCATATTTACGTATAATAAATTAAATTGTTTGATTTTGCTTAAAGCAACAAATTGTTCTTGTCCATATCAGTGTCTTTATTCTGGAAAAAAAAATCTATTCTTTTAGTAACTACCAAGAAAATGGTTATTTATGAAATTTTCTGTTCAGACCGAATGGGGGAGGGCCTCAAAATGTACATAATAGTTGCCAATTTGCATTTGATGGATTGCAACCTTGTAACCTTAAAATCAGAGTGGACTTTCCCATTAATCTAGGAGTTGAATGTCCTTTTGTACTTATTTTCTTTTGCCTTGTACAATGTATCAATAAGTCTTGTAGATTTTCAAATGAAATACTCAAACAGACAGTGAATGGCGTGGATAAGGCAGCATTTTATTACGGTTGAATATTACTAAATATTTTGTAATTTAAAGCTTATCTGCCGTAGTTTACAGGGGAGATTAGAGTGCCCTGCAAGGTCACTGGACAGCTGGTTATCTCATCAACTCGGCTCTCAGTTAACATAAGAAAAAGAGGATCATGGGGGACCAATGGTCACCGATTAGGCACTGTTTGTTATATGGATGGCGCAAGTAGCTACAAGTAGTGCAGTGGGCCTTTAACGAACAAAAAATAATAATTTGTGCAATATCTAAATAACCATGATACTGGGAAATCACCAGTTTTATTTAAATGTAAACAGACTTATAAATTCATAATTGAATTAAACAAGAACCCAAAAACTAAAGCCAACCTTGACAACCCAATGATGAGAATGTTAAAACAAAGCAAATAGAAAATCAAGAGTCCTGTCAATAGTCTTGTTGGTACTTGTGACAAATAAAACTCATATCAAAGTTAAACTGACAATTTGGAATCCCTAAAACCCCAAGATTCTTCTTAAAACAAAGTTGAGAACAAACTCACAACAATCGATTGATAAAAGAGGATAAACTGTGGCCTTTATAACGCATTGGAACTAGCTGAATTGAGAGGGCAATACAAGAATGAAAATGTCCTAATTTAAAACACAGCATGCTTTATCATGTGAGCTGACCTCTGAGACATTCAGGTACAAGAAGCATAGTAGTGTCTTCATAGTCGACCAAGAACTATGACCCCCAAAATGAGATCTTTTAATACATAAAAGTTTTGAATAACCAACTTGTTGCAAGGTTGATGAATAGAATTAATAAAAAGAAGCCACATTTTTCTGGTGAATTCATAGCTTGTAGACCAAACCACATCAATGATTACTCCACTAATTATGTATTGAAAACAAAATAATCTGAAAACAATCAGGGATGAAAAATCAGATGAGCTGTTTTGGTTTCAGACAAATAATCAAATTGCACATATTTCTTCTTATTTCTAAACCTCTTGACTAAAAAAAAATAACCTTTGACACATAAAATAAACAGGAAATAAATGAAACATAATTTCTCATAGGAATAGTGAAATTTGAATCTAATATTCACAAAGCAGCTGTGAAGACAAAAGGAATGTATTTTTAAAGGAAATGAAAGAACTAAGTAATATATAAATCAAGAAGTGCCTATTATAATAACAAGAAAAACTAATGGGGGATTGGCAATAATATCAAACATAAGTCTTTAAAAATTTGTGCAAATGCTAGTCTTAATGGAGTACAAATCATTTATTTAAATTTTCTTTTTCAAATGTAATCAAATTTGAAGTTGACCAACAAGAACGTTTCAGAATTACAATCTAATGTATGGAATGTCTCTTTCAAAACTCTACAATCACTAAGACAAAGATAAAATATCTTTATAAAGTAATATTCAAAATTTTATGGTAACAATTGTATAACAAGCAAAGTGAGAGATTTATCCATAATTATACAAAATGTATTGTATTACATGTCAACTTCAGATTATTTCTTTAGAATTTCCTCATCAAATTTGGAGATGACAAAATTATGATTCATATTTTACAAACTTCAATTTTTGTAATCCCTGTAAATAAAATAAATAATGCCACATCATAAAAATTTGTTCTATATTTTCACAATACTCAGAAATGTCCAATGAAATTCACTGAAGGAGTAGGAGATAAACCATGAATGCAATCACGACTGTAAGACCGCTTCCAATTAGAAGGAGTTTGCCATGTTTCTCCATGAAAGTCTCCTCTTCTACAATCTCTCTCCTCTTGCGATGTTTCTTCTTCTTGTTCGTCAGGCGTTCGTATTCCTCTAGATCCCTCTGAAAGATGAGAAAATGATGGATAAATCAATTAAATTAGATAACATTTCATTAAAGGGATTGGGTAGATTTGTGTCTGATTCTGAAAGAAAATCCTGGACTTAGCTCATGCTGCAATGATAATTATAAACCTTTAGGTCAGTCAGGAACCCCATGACTTATACAAGCCGATCCCCTGTCTGATTATCAAGATATTTATGATTGAAAATCAGTTTTCATAACACTACAGTCTATTGGGGAAAATGAGTATGGTAAAACCGTATATACAGATTGACACGAGGATGTAAACATAAAGGGAATCATAGAATCTAAGATATTATTGTATTTAATTATTTTTAATTGAGCTGCTTTGGATGTGTTAGAGGAAAGCTTTTCAAAATGTACAGTTCTGTAAAGGTTACCACTTAGATTTCATTAGTGGGTCTGAAAATCCTTTAAAATTATCTACGATGTATATTTAAAAAAAGAAGCTAAAATGTGGTCAAAACGAATTGCTAGGGCCTTAATAATTCAGGGTTTTGCCTTAAAGGATCATGGAACAAATAAAAAACATTTCACTTATTTGTCTTCTTTAAATTGGTTAAGGAATTCACACTGGTATGCTAAAATCTTAGCAGTATAACCTACCTTTTCCTTCTCAAGTTTTTCCTCTTCTGCTTTCCTGGTTTTCTCCTCTTCTTGTTGAAGTTTCTTATTTTTCTGTTGTTTGCAGACATCATCACATTCTACTTTAGCCTTTCCTGCTTGAGCCTCGTGACAGAAGAACTCCTGTAATACAATATGAGAACCAAATTATCAGTATTTACAGGTTATAGGAGCCACATATCAAGATCAGAATCCTGTTCAAATAGCAAACCTAGCTTTAAATGAGATACGTCAGTCTTTGCAAATAGACAAGAAACTAAAAAGAGAAATTCTAGCAAAATTTAGTAAAATATGACAAAGAAATTGTTGACACCAAATTGAATATAATTATGGATTTAATAGCGTGACTTGTCATGTTACAGTTTATTAAAAAAATGAAAAATTATGGGACTGAAATCAAGACTGGTCCTATACATATGACAAAAATACAATTGTATATTTTCATCATAGATTTAAATGGTGTCACTTTGACAAGTCCCCTAGGCTTTTCAAACATAAGAAAAACTGAACATACAATGCTACCTCCTAAAAGAATGATATTCATCACCTTCACTCAAACAGAAATTCTTTGCCATTCATGAAGTGTAATAAAATACCTCAACAAAAATAGCAACAGAAACAATACAAGAATATGTAACATACATTGCCATAGAATACACCTTCATAACCAAATAAAACACATACACATTTAAATGCGTATAACTGAGCTTTCTTACCCTTTTCCTTCGTTTGCAAGGACACCTCCTTGCTACTTTGTAGGTGCATTCCTTGGAATCAGAACAGGTTCCTGAATGACATGACATGGAGCACAGGTGACTACATGCAAGAGGGTGAGGGCATGGTCCCTTACATGAGGCTAGCTCCTCTCTCCCTGCATCGTTGGATGTTATCCAGGCACTGTGGATGAGAAAGACAAAAGTATTGTGAATACAGTCAAAACTGCTTTAAAGAACACCTGTCTACAAAGAGCACCCTTTTTGTTTTCCTTTGAAAATGGTTTCTCATTGAAAAAAATACTAAAGGAACCTGTATACAAAGACCATTTTTTGCGTTTCCCTTGGGCGGTCACTATAGACAAATTTGAATGATTTAACATGCTTTGGGACAAAGGATAACTTCACGAGAGGGGCAAGGACATGGTCCTTTATATGAAGATAAGTCCTCCCTCTCTGTATCATATGTTAACCAGGCACTGGAGAAGGGAGGTAGAAAACCATATTGTAAGGAAAAGCTACCAAGTCATTTCATTTCCTTCAATTGTCAATTTTCTTACTCTTTTCCTATTGACACATTTCCTTCTACATTGTATTAATAGTGCTTTACATTTTTCTTCAATGACTTTCTTTCTTTTCTCCTGTGATTCTTTCCATTTCTCTTTCTTCCACCTTTTTGCATTTTCATCTGGAATAACAAAGCAAACAAATTAAACATGGTGTTATACATGTAGGTGATTCATACTGTAATAGAGAAAAATTGAGAAATCCATCTAAATTACAAACATAAAGAAATTAAACTTTGCTCAATCTGCGTACTTGCATTCCACATATAGAGCCATACTCTTGCAGTGGCATCTCAACTTATTGGTCTTCTTGCAAGGGGGGCAAGGACCAGAGTGACATGGTAATCTGCATTGGTGTTTACACCCCTCTGGTCTCTCTTTACTGCACCCCTCCTCACACTCCTGACAGTTGGTCCCTGCCTGAAATGACAATGACAGAAAAACATAGATTAGAGTATGTATCATTCTGCAATCAAACTTGGTAGAATGGTCAGTTTACCTATAAAAAGATAGATGCAAGCAGATCACTTGTTGAGAGCCAGTCAGGATGTAACTATTTGTTAAAGAATAGTGAACGCCCTTGTGCCTTTTAACAGATGATATCCTTCCCACAGAATACAACTTGATACACACTTGGCATTACAGTACCTGAATCAGACATTTAGAATGTCTAGACAGGGCTGGATTTTCATTTAAATAACCAAAACAAAACAAAGTACTTGATACATTACACATGAGAAATCAAGCAATTTATTTCTTTTGTTTTAAACCTTGTGACTATAACTTGTAAAATTTCATGAAATTGACGAATCCCTCTAATCCATCTTGGTATATACCGGTGCACATTTTCATTTTTGTGTTTTCAGAGATACGTTAGACAGATTTCAAAGCCCTAACCATAATATTCTTTGATGCGGTTTGTTCTAAATTACCTTTGATTTATCTTCACCACCCTTAACATCATGACATTCAAATTGGCAACGATGGTTGGTGCAAGCTAAGACTCGACCACAGGACCGTTTACAGGAGAAGGGTGCGGCCCTGCTACATGGCAAGTCACTGATCTATGAAGTAAAACATAAATGGATGACACAGTTTTAAGGATATTTGTCACTTTGAGT
>BEXV01002474.1:45127-57095 GCA_003118195.1 Hemicentrotus pulcherrimus
GGGGGGGGGGGTGTTTTTGCAATCGTGTAAGTTTAATGATAGGCCTAATCAGCTTTGCTCTCGAGATGTGTGGGGCTATGACTCAAAAACTTTTTAAAGCAAAAGTATAATTATTGTGATATCTAATGATATTACATACGTCTTTTCCACCCATCTTCAGATAATGCCTTACATGGTGATGGAAGTCTTTTCCAAGATGCCCGGTATCCCAGGGATCTTCTTATCTTCAGTTCTTAGTGCTTCGCTCAGGTATCACACATATTACTGATTTTAATATTGAATGTCTAATTCCTAACCATAACTATTTCACAATGTAACAAGACAAGCTCAAATCTACCCGGTTGCTTTAAGGATCCATTCCACACCCATAATGGTTGGCCTGTTTTGCTATCTCCGATTTTATTATATTACCTTCCCACACAATTGTTAAATTTAAGAGAAAAAAACGGGATTACCGCTTATTTGCGCGTGTTTTTAGCTCTGTCCAAACGGAAGAAAGTGTGAAAAATGGGAAGCAGATAACCCCCTGTACTACTACTAGGTCGAGCGTACTCGCACTGATTTGACAAGCTGTTTCCATTCAGTTCTATTCTCCATGATTTTTGGGAGCTCCTGTCTTGGTAAACAGGTGTCTTTTTCTAACTGGTCAATGTAAGTCATTGCTGGGCGCCCTCTGAAGGCGCCCCCAGAAGAGCATTTGTGAAATGATTTCACTCTTGCTCCTCCAGCAGTGCCCACTGAAACGGAGGCGACGGTCTCTCAGTCTGGCTGAGATCGGTGTAATGTCCCTATACAGTTCAATATTGGTCATATGGTAACTCTAGTTGACATTTATGCTGCTCTCACCCCCTGTACACTTATTTAAAAAACAAAAAAGCAAAAACATTTTTTTTTTTTTTTTTTTTTTTTTTTTTTTTTTTAAACAGACGAAAACCCTGGTAAGTATTTTATGTCAGTTTGGAGAAATATTGTAGAACAAAATGTCCCCTGAAAAGGATTCCTCCTCCAATTCTCATAGTTATTTGAAATATGATGAGCAGTGACTGAAATGTTTGGACAAAACTGTTATGCCATATTATATGTGTGTAAATTGCCCTATGTACACAGTCCTGTGTGCAGTGTTTGTCACCTTGATCAGGACCAGGGAGGTGTCTTCCTACCTCCTTGAGCAGGACCGAGTCAATTTATTTTGACCGTGGATTCCAAAAACTCACAGTATATATCAATTCTCATGTAATGCATAATCAATATTTCCCTAAGGCTCCCAAACACTTTCTTTCGCAGGTTGATCACATGACCATCATCATCAATAGTGATCTGTCAGTTTATGACAGGTTCAGTGACCCATTCAAAATTCTATATCAAGTGTCTCTCCGAGTTTCTCTCCAAGCTCCTCGGTCTTGGGCCAAACGTTTCATCGTTTCATATCCTGTTGCTCCACACTGTGTGATAACATCGTCTAGAAAGCCTTTACGAGGTCTTCCCCTCTTCTTCTTTCCATGGATACGACCTTCTATGACTCTGACATGACCATACTAAACTTCATTGTACATGTATAAAGTTTAAATTGAGTGCCCTCTGTATGTTAAGTTGTAAAATGGCCTATAATCAGAAAATTGTTCCAAGTCACCAGTATTATGTGAAATATTTAATATCTAAATAATACCTATATACTGAACTTAATCTCCAGCGTGACAAATGATTATCAATGCACAAGCGATATCTGACACGATGAGAAAGCCCACATTTTGCTTTCTCGATATAAGCTGGACACTTCTTTACCTAGCCCACCAAAATCAAGTCCTCCCCCTCCGCCCCCGCCCCCCCCCAAAAAAAACTTTTTTCATACTTCTCTATCACGTCACGGTAAAATAAGGCCCGACTGTACCCGATTACACCCAAATTAAATTCCCCTGCCCTCACCCCTATGTAAAATGCCACAACCCGGACGTCTCCTCCTCGCAATCAATTAACAACAAAAAGGGCGCCTTGTTCTTTAGTCCAAATCTATAATTATCAATCGTTTTGTAACCTTGCCCATTACAGTGCCCTATAATCTGGTTTGATTGCACTAGCAGCCCTAGGTGAAATGCCACAACAAAGACGACAACTCCTCACAATCAATTAAAAACAAAATGTGTTTTTTTCCAAATCTATAATCATCAGTTGTTTTTTAACCTTGCCTATTGTAGTGCCCTATAATCTGGCTTGAAAGCACTACTAGCAGCCCTACGCGTCTCGACGTCACTCCCCTCACAACCAACAACAAAAGGACGCATTTTTCTTTTTGTCAAATGTGTCATCATTCTTTGTTTCGTTTAACCTTGCCTATTGTAGTACCCTATCATCTGGGTTGAATGCGCTCGCAGCCGTGGCAGGAGAGGATATCATCAAGGTGATTTGGCCAAGGCTAAAAGGAAAGACCTATACTGCCATTACAAAACTATTATGTAAGTATGGTGTTCAAACGCGATGACTGACATCTCAAATAGTTATTTAAGACTGACTAATTCACATTTACGCAGTGACTGACGTTACGACGCTACACAAATGTTATATGTAACATAATTAATGTCAGTCATCATGTAATGTAATCAGGGGTGGCACGGGGCACCCTCTAATCGAATGGGGGGGGGGGAGAGGCGAGAACGAGGCAGAGAAGAAGGAAAAATAAAAAAGAACGTTAGGTAACATAATTCTGTAGATTGACTGCTCGAAAATGCCCTTCAAGTATCATAATATTAAAGTGAATCAGTAACGTAGGGACAAGAGAAATCTGCAGTAAGAGGTGCATTAAAAGACGATCGAAAAATGCTAAAGGGTCATCCGAACTGCGAACTTGCTGTATACTGCAAAAACCAGGGTGTAGAAATTATTACACCAGTATAGTATTGCATTTTTTGACACCATTGGTGATGATTATAAAGGTGTGTTGTCTCAGTGATGTTATTTTAAACACCGGGCAGATTTAAGCATGCATTAATGATTACTGGGTGCTAAGTAACATGGTGTAGTTTTATGCTCGGTGTTGAAAGTATCATCACGTGATTTCGTTTAAGGCGGTTGATTGGTCGAATAAGTTTTCACAAAATGTACGCGCGCTTAATGATTACTTTACACATTTAAGCAAATTATGACAATGCACATCAATTTTGTGATTTGTATTTTCCTTTGGCAATTATTGACCAAAAGATTGTTTGTCCGATCTTGTTACAATCACATTAATTTAACGTTTTAGCAAAATATATATTGATTATATGATTACTGACCAAGAAACAACATGCATGTTTATTATATATTCGTGTACCAGCATGTAACAATTAGATGTTAATCTTGAATTTACTTCAAATGATATGTGAGATGGAGTTAATGCAATGAAGATTAGAATATACGTATTGGTGGACAGTTGCCACCATCGATTATGAATTATCAGTTTACCACTGGTTCTTCTACCCTGGTCGATAATGGTCGATAATAGGGAATATGGAATGTGGGACCATTAGAAACCCATAGAAAAATATTTGATGGACCAAGAAGAATATAAACACCAACAGTGAAATTGAATTTGCTATGATTCCAGATATTGGTGTTAATTTACACCAGTAGGAGTTGTCAAATATTAACACCAAAAGTGGAATTAAATTATCTAATTCCAGAAAATGGTGTTAAGTAACACCAGAGGAGACGTCCGATATAGATACCAAGAAAGTGTTAAATTATACACCCTTGGTGTTAATTTTAACACTCTGGTTTTTGCAGTGATATAGAGTACAGCAGAGAAGAGAAATAAATGGAGATAGGAGTGAAAGATAGAATAAATACAGGGAAAGTGAATATTCATAAATATACATAATAGTGTATATTGATGACTAAATACCAAAAAAAAATGTCATAATGTAATAAAGTGAATATTCTGCTCCCTCGCTTCTCTAAATTGCAATATTTGGGATCCAGATAGTAATGTTTTCGGGCAAGAGGCCCTTACGTATGATTCACAGAGATACTTATTTACAAAGTATTTCATCAATCGTTTTCGGTTTTTTATTTCTTCTGATGAGTTACGTGTAAAATTCATTGCTTGTATATTTACAATATCTTATTCAATTAACTTGTTTTTATCTCTTTTATGGTACAGCTTTAGTATTTGGATTACTAGCGATTGGGGTTGCATTTCTAGCCATGGTGATGGGAGATCAGGTACTCGAGGTAATCAAATACTTTACTACCTTACTACGATTTTATCCGCAATATTATAAACGTACTAAAAGGTACTACGTCCCATTTGCAAGCCAAAAAAAAGAAGGTTACATACCAACGGCATTTGCAGGATAATACTAATTTAAAACTTCCTTCAAAACGAAAGGGCTTGGAAATGTCTTTTTGTGGTGAAATAACGGTCATTTTTGTCGAATCGAATTTAGGGATTGCAGTCCGTTTATCAAATAGTTTGATGTTCATACCCTTGTACCGAACGGTCCTACGCTTTGTGCTGCGCAAAGATTCAATCATTTTATTTTTGGCCAAATTAGTATTCATTTTAATTTTTATTTATACAGTGTAGCATTGTCAGTTACAAAACTGCTTTCCAAATTGACCCTATTGGCCTACACAATCATATGATTAAATATTAATTGCTACGTTCTATATACATGTACCAAACAATAATTTAAAGCAAGTAGTGAAGTCGAAATTTATATCATTCTTGATATCAAATCACTAACAAGTAGCTTCAAAGCAAGAAATACAAGGGAATTCATTCTTAAAAAGAGCAATTTGTAGTTAGCACAAGGTAAAAATGAGTCGAAATCGTGATTTCAATTAATCTTTTGAACATTGTGAGGTTTCACGTTGTGCATTTTTTGTGATGATGTCGCCATTTTTAAATGTTACAATTATGCCAACATGGAAATGGATTCACTATAAACAGGTCTAATGACAAATACTACTCTTTAAAAATACTCGAGAGATGAACACTGCATCTCAGGCGTAAGTTCGCAGTTAAGAGGGTTAGGGGGTCGTCTTATCATATTAATTTTCTAAGTTTATAAATTTTACGAGCGAGTCAAACGAACAACAAATAAATTGACGCATTGGGACAGCATGACTGTTATTTCATCATTCAAATGTACAAGATAAGGTATGAATATTAAAAGTATACCATGTCGATGCCAAATTATGATATGGCGATTGCCCAAATACTGGCAGTTTCAAAATCCGTAGTGGGGCTTGCAGCCCCTTAGTCCCCTTCCCCACACACACTCGCATACCACCACCACTACCACCACCTGCATACGGCCATTCACTGAATTCAATCCATATACATCAAACCTGTGATTTCTTGTATATTTTAGATGGGTTTGTCTATTTATGGTATCACCTACGGAGCTGTCGTCGCGACGTTCACTCTTGGATTTTGTTGCCCAAGGATTAATTACAAAGTAAGTAATCCTTTCTTTATTCAAAAATAAGTATTCGACAAACAACTTCAAAGGCCTCTTAAACCACAATGCAGAGTGCATTGACCCCCCCTCGAATGGTGATGGGGCAGCGAGAGAAAGAGAGAGAGAGAGAGAGAGAGAGAGAGAGAGGAATTAACTTTCATATGAACTATGCCATGTCGTATCCGTCACCAAGTAAATAAGTAAGTAAGTAACCAAGTAAAAAGAAAACGTTGGTAACGCCACTGGCATAATTTCGTGTAAGTCGAAAGTTTCAACTCACACACTTTTAAAGTAAATTGAAATATTTTGGGTTTTTTTTTTTCTTCTGCTGGCAAAATCAACATAAACAGGTCAATTTACAAAATGAAATACACTCCCTTGGAAGAGTCGAGTTTATTCCATTGGATCAAGTTGACTATTATAGTACTGTATCATGAGATAGCCGAGAATCCAAAAAGAATGTTACGAAATTACGTTCGCATAAATAGCTGGTTATTTAAATGAATGAATTAATCAAGAATTTATCTCGACTCCGACTGCAAATCTTTGGATCAATGAAGGGGTTGTTCTGCTTTGATCAAAATATGTTTGATTGCTTTGAAGCGCCCTTGACCGAACCAGGTACAGAAAATGAGGGGGCTTAATAACATTCTTTATCTCTCTCTCTCTCCCTTCCTCTCTCCCCTCCCCCTCTCTCTCTCTCTCTCTCTAGCTCTCTCTCTCTATCTTTCTCCCCTCTCTCTCTCTCTCTCCCCCTCTCTCAATCTCTCATTTTGTCCCTCCGTCTGCCCCTCTTTAGCCCACTTCCCCTTGTCCTGAAGAAAAACATGTTATCTAATTTTTTCTTAATATTTTGTTTGCTGACATTCTAAGGGTGTTTTGCTCGGAACAATAGTGAGCATAAGCACAATGACTTGGCTTAAAGTTGGAAAGATGTTCGCAGATAACATTCGATCGGATGTTCTACCTCTTTCCGTCGAAGGCTGTGTGGGTGAGCAGAACTCAACAAACTTGACCTTTTATACAACCATGATAACCGAAATCGGGACATGGACATCGTTCACGGAATCGCCCCTCAACGAAACAGTGACTGATGAAAGGTATAGTTCTTTGTTGCGCGAAATCGAGCATTTTGGAACACACTTAATCCTAACCATGAGGTTACTTGTTTTATGTTTCAAGTCCATTTTCATCTACATGTTGTTGTTTTGTATTTATGTTTGTAACTGAGTGATATTGTGTGGGGACAGTGGGGGGCAGTTTCTCGAAACCGTCATAAGTACAAGATCAACGACATCTCGCCACTGTCACGCAACTTGTCAGCTAAGTGTTTCACGAAGCTCTCTTTGCCAGATGAGCGACAACTTCCGCGACAAGCGAGTTGTCACTGCTCCGAACATGTCATATCTTTTTAATTGCTGTAAAGCGCCATCACAAGTCAGATTGTTGCTTTTTCATAGGCCGCGAAATGTAGGGTTAGTTTCACTATCATTTTGAGAAAAATATAGAGGAGTTCGGTACGTAATTCTCCGGGATGCGAAATGCGAATGTTAAGAAGTGATAACAAAAATTATACAGAAATTTGAAAAAGCTGAATATAAACATCAAATCACAAATCATGAAACTATAACATATAATTAAAAGATATAAGAATGTTACACATCGTTGTCCATAGTAATGATCCATAGTCTTTTCTTCGGATACCACATACCTTTAGGGGCCTATGTGAATTGTTATTCACTCTCTAATTACTTCTTCCAAATTATACTTTTGATATCAAATCAATTATATAACGAGTATTTATGAGAATCTAGCATAAAACTGGCTGAGAAAAGGTATTTTTCCTAAAATTCGTCGTCACATAAAACTAAAAAGTACGTATTGATAAACTATCACATTACGGTATCCTTCAACTACCTTGATTGGACTGTCGAGAAAAAAAAACACTCACCGGTTTTTCTTCAATTTAAGCATCTTTACAGAAATATTCAAATCGTTCAATGATCTTCATTTGATAATGACACCATTTGTTATTTATTTTAGGAGAATTTATATGTATATATATCTTTTTGAACAATTTTAGCCCCAAAACATGTTTTTGGTTATTCGTGATAAATCAAATGGATCGTGACGAAGACTATGTTCTTGAGCCGCTAGCGTCGATATCTTGTCTGTCATGGCTTCGTGAAACGGTTTATCCACTTCATGACATCTCCGTAGGTCGCCGACAAAGATAATTATGACTGTCATGGAGTTGGTTTCGAGAAACGGCCCCCTGATGTTTATTCAGAACATTTGACTGAACCCCGTTGTGCTACTTTCGCTGTATAGAGTAACTCTTTATAAAGAAAACAATAGGAATACTTATCCCATGGACCCTAGGGTCCATGCTTATCCTAATGAAGAAAAGATCGAAGCAAACCGTGAGAAACACTCACTTGAAGAAATCAGCTCGAGGTCACTTTAAGTTTTTTTTAATATTGCATTTGCCTGTACAAATCATGTAATCGGTCATTTTCTTGTTCACTATAACATAATCTGATGCACAAGGCAATAGAGACTGCAATCGGTTTTTAATGTGTGAAACATTTTGCGATCCTTTCCTGATGAGAGTTGTGAATTACTTGAATTCATTAATAACTCCTGGTAACTATTAAGTGGACATGTATAATGTGTTATTATACCATGGTCTGTGAGAGATATAGGGTAATCCCATATACATCTTTCTGTGTATAGTGCTTTTAACTTTACGAAGAATTGGCCAAATTTCTTATCATTTTGATGATTCCAGAACCTTGCAGATGCTAGATGCTAGATGATCAACCTTTTCTGATCGATTCCACAACGTTTCTTTCACAATGCAATCGCATGACCATGACTGGTCTTCACCTTTAAAGTATGCCCTTTCAATAAACCTCTGTATAAAATTATGCCATCTGTGAAAAATTACAAAATACAAAGAATTTTTATTTTCGAAAATTGGTTTTCACATGAAAAAATTACAATCCTATCCTTTAGTAGAAAAGCATTTCAGATTGTCAATCACCTGTCTTTACTATTAAATTTTCTTGTTGTTCTAGAACGGGGCTAGAAAACTTCTACTCGCTTTCTTATCACTTGTATGGCCCCTTAGGATTCCTCATCACAATAGCAGTAGCTTTCACAGTTAGTGCTATTACAGGTTAGTACCAGATCTTATATCATTTATATTGTTAGGCATACATGCAGTTAGATTATTCATTGCTTTGGTGACAAGCAAAATCATGATGAATTTTCAAACAACGATTTCGAACAATATCTAATCCTTTAAAACGAAGATCTTTTGAAAAGGAAGAAATTACACACAAACAAATACATGGCATTTAATAAATAAAAAGTATGAGAAAAAGAAATCTTCTTTTAACTAAGCTAGCTTTCTCGTGCCTCCGCACAACTTTCTTTTGCGTTGTAACGTTTTAATGAAGATAGTAGGAGAAGATAAGGCTTTGTTATATTTAGATATTGCCAATTTCTATTTAAACAAAATTATTTTACATGCAAACCGATGTTCGAAATATCGCACTTCAAAATATCACAAACTTTACGTCTATCTTGTTTCATCATATAAAAATTAAACTCTCATAGATGAACGGAGGGGTAACCAAAATTCATGATACAGCGTAGTAGCATTGTCTAAATTGGATTAATGGTTAACATTACTGTTTTCTTTGCTTATGATTATCGAACAGAATACGTAATAATTCTATCGTTTTTAATAATCCAATGTTTATTTTATTTCCTTTTGTATATCACAACTATTCAGGTTTTAATGATCCAGATACGATAGACAAACGATTATTGATTAACGTCGGAGATGCTTTCTGTTGCTGTCTCCCTACAAAGTGGCAGAAAAAACTCAATATTGCAAATGGCGTAATTGATGTCGAATATCCAGGTGCTAAGGTGAGTGCCCTTTGTCTATATTAAAAAGCACGATTGACATGACTTTATATAAAGATATGCACAAGTTTTGTAACGTAGATCTAATGTTTCTTAATGTACGACCATAAACCAAGAAGCCATTTTCATAGTTCCATAATTGCTTTAATTCATCAACATTACTTATCAATGATAAAATTAGAAATAGTTGAAAGCTATAGAATACCATTATATATTTATGACAATTAATTTATAATAATTAATTTGTATAACCTGTGTGTTTTCTCATTATACTGTAGACTCTCCAACCTGTCAATGGAACGGCGTACGCGAAAATTCCGGTAGATATGGCGCCGAATCAATCGCCGGAGAGTGAGCACTTTTTGCCTCAGCCCCAGTACTTCGACTACCCAGAGAACCCGGTCAGAGTTGAATCAAGGACAACCACAGTATAGAGAGATCTATGGTAGCAAGTTCAATGACATTTTCATGGGACGTGAAAACTTCTTTTGACATTATTTATCGCTGTAAAGTGTAAGGACTTTACGACGAGGATTTGGTATCCTTTGTAAACCTTGTGTTTCAAGATGGAATCCAAGATTTTCGCCATTATGGCATTCAAGATGGCTTCCATTTTGCCTATTAAGTGACTGGAAGAAGAAGTTTAGGGTCTTAGTGGATGCTGTTCGAGTCACTGTTCAATTTACCCGTCATGGATCCCATCGTCTGATAAAAACGGACTTGTTTATCAATTTATTTTAAAACAAATACAAAACAGAAGCACGCATAACAAAAATATAAGCAACTAGTTTATTTTTCTTCCGTTTCATTTTAAATTAGTATTTTCCTATCAAGAGTAATTCAGTTTAAGCTTAATGTAAGGAATCGTCGTCATTACCTTGGTTTGGGGGAGTTGCTTTTGCTTTTTCTTTTGCAATTTTTTTGTTTGTTTTGCTTCTTTGTAAAATTGCCAGTGTTTTATGTTTAACATACTTTCTACAACCTCCACGCACATAATTTGAAAGACAGTAAGGAGCTAATTTGTATAATGATATGTGTGCATAAAATTTCAAGTTACCATAGGAGAATTCACGCTACCGAATGATAATGATATCAGGCGCGGATCCAGGATTTCTTAGGGGGGCCAAATTGGAAATTAATTGGAAATTTTGAGTGCTGAAATTTGAAAAATCGTGCCGGCCGATATTTCACTCAGTGGGGGGTGTTACACCCACAAATGTAATAATTCCCACAAATGTAATAACACCCACAAATGTAATAACACTTTACCCACAAATGTAATAATTTCACCCACAAATGTAATAACCACTTTACCCACAAATGTAATAATTTCACCCACAAATGTAATAACCACTTTACCCACACATGTAATAATTTNCCCCCCCCCCCCCCCTTGAGCAAAAAAACAACAAGAAGGTATTGTCTTCTTTTGTTTTTTTATTGCACCAGGGGGGACCAAGGCCCGCTCGGCCCCCTGGATCCGCACCTGCAATATAACGTGGAGAGAGAGAGAGGATGCAGAAAATAACAACAGGAAATTTGTTGCGTTAAAAATATTAAAAAATCAACAGAACAAGAAGTGATATCTCGGTAACATCGGAAGGTTGATTAAAAAAAACTGCGTCATTTTGGTATATGAAATTTTACTTATTATATTTATTCTACTGTACTTACCCTCTAACATACAAAAAAAAAAATCCTGAACAAAGCCTCAAACCACAAAGATATTTATGGTTTTCTTTCAAGGCGTCACTGTGCGACACCCTCTAACAGTAAATTCTCCCATCCTTTTTTTTTTTTTGATAATTTTTTTTTCCAAACCGTTTTCCATGAAAATAAGACACAAAACAGGCTTTTTTCTTCCAACATTTAAATGTCTGGAATGGTATATAGAGCCAATTCATTGCTTTGTTACGATTTACATTCACCTAATATGTAATTAAATTATAATAATACAGTTGGGAGAATTCAGGAATCGATCAGTTCATTTTTTCTAATTTGTATCATTAATAATGGTCGGTTTTCACTCAAACTTTTAGATTATCTTTAATTGTACATCTAGCATTAAATTCACTACCTTAGCACCATTTTATCTCATCTTTATAATGCTACCAAGTCCGTTTAAATGTCGGGTGACAATTTGTAGTTGTAGTCACTCTTGAAGTCGTCACAGTTCGTAGGAAAAAAAATTGTCGGTCGACAGACAATATACATCTTACCGACTTCAATCTTCTGCACGAGGATCGATCGCGAGCAAGAAAACCGACACAGCTGACCCGACACGGCAACATATTTACCCGTGTCTTTCATGTTCCCTCGACGAGACGACTCCACCCAACAACCCCCCCTCTCTCTTTTACTCCCACTCCTCATCTCTCAGGCTCTCACCTCCCCTCTCTCTCCTCTCATTCATCCCCCGCTTCTTTTGTTTCCCCTTTACTCTCTTTTCTTCTTTTTTTCTTTTTCTATCTTTTCTTTCTTTTCCTTTCTTTCCTCTCCTTCCTATTTTTCATTTTTCTATTTCTTTCTTCTCTTTTCTTTCCTTTCTTTTCCTTTCTTTTCTTTCTTTTCCTTTCTTTCCTTTTTTT
>BEXV01002475.1:11581-23047 GCA_003118195.1 Hemicentrotus pulcherrimus
CCCCCCCCCCCCCCCCAGTCAGAGAGTGCTCAAAATAGCCCGGTACAGTAAGGGTTAAGCAAGCATAATGTACACATACCGTTGCATTGTAAATGAATATTTAAAAAAGGACAATTTATTATGGTCTTTAAGTTTGACCATTATATATGTATTTTCGTGTAAATATTTTTTTCCAAATTTTTCCATTTTGGAGCAAATGCAACCTCGAGTTTCCTCAAACTTACTCATTATTACATGTCAATTAGTAAAGAACAATTTATTTCGGTTTTTAAGTCTGACCATTATAAATGTATTTTCGTGTAGATATTTTCTAAATGTTTCCATTTTAGAACAAATGCAACCTCGATTTTTCTCAATCTTACTCATGATTACATCTCTGTCATTTAGTCAAGAACAATTTATTATGGTCTTTATCTTTCACAATTATATGTGTATTTATGTGTAGATATATTTCTAAAATGTTCTATTTTGAAGCAATTCAACCTCGAGTTTCCTCAATCTCACTCATTATTACATGTCATTTAATCAAACATTGTCCATGTAAATATGATATTTCTATCAATCATGCTACTACCCTCGTTATTTTTTACAATTGCGAACAGGTAGCACGAAACTAGGTCTCATTATCTCTCTTTGGTAATTTTTTTATATTCCTGATTGATCCGATATCGTGAGGTTGTTGATTTGTCATTGCTTTGTGAAAAAGGTTGTCGGCTTACTGACATCTCCGTACATCTCAGACAAAAGTATTACTTTAATTGATTTGGTTTCGTGTAACAACCCCCAGCTGATCAGTGATGTATTTTCGTTTTTTGATGTATGGATGAATTCCAGTTGGCAAATACATGATATAAACGTATATGCACAATAATCGCGGATGGCGCTAAGTCTTCTTGCCCAAACATATTCGTATTATTTTTCTTTTAGACCGTCGTCACGATGCCATGCCTCTACTAACATCCCTTCATTGGTTGCCAATCAAACAGAGGATTGTTTTTAAGATTATTTTATTTGAATACAATTTTTCATGAGTATTTTAGCGACTGTCTTGAGTTGTATCGACCTGTACGTACAATCCTTCGCTCCAATGCAGACTCATTTCGATTGTGACTTTTCATGTGGCTTGTAGTAAGGCTGGAGATCGCACATTCACTAGCTGTTGCAGCAGCAAAGGAGTGGAATAAACTTCGCTCCAGTATAAAAGCTGCTCCATAGGTGGATGTTTTTAAGAAACTCCTTAAAACCTACTTATTTCCAACTTGATTCGCTATTATTTTTGTTTGTTCAATGTTATGTTAGGATTTGTAGTTATATTGTTACATTGCATATTAGTGTAAGCGCTGCGATATAGTTTACTATGAATAGCGTAGCTAAATGCCTGATAATAATAATTCTCAAGCTTGTCTTGTCTTTCTTCTTTCTTCTGCCTCAGTTCCAAATTTAAGTTAGTTTCTTTCACAATTACAACACTCTAAGTTTTCCCCTACTTGTTTAAATGCTGTTGTACATACATTCATTTGTTCTGATATATTTTGTAGTAATGTTGTCGTAATAAATGTAGTTAGTTTGAAGTGATCCTATTTTGTTTTGTCTTTTTTGTTTATATTTGTTGTACATCACATGGCTCCATGTATCACCTTTTAACATTTGCGAATGTAAACAAAAGTAAATCTTCTAGGTTTTATATTATGGCATTAACATTTCAACAAATTCCCTGTAAATATAATGTATAGTATAAAAAAAAAAAGAATTTCACCACTCGAACGAGATATGGCAATTTCTCTTATGTTGATAATGCTAGAGTCCTCAAAGGGCTTGCTACTCAGTTTCTTGCCTCTTACACCACTATGACCAGATTATGGATTTGACGAGTTCAGTTTAATTAATCTTTAGTGAGTGGACCTGTACACACATTGACATATCCAAAAACTTGATCTTCCTAAGAAAAAAAAAAGTCTGGCCTAAAAATGAATGAATTTCATTCGAAAAATATTTCACCTCCATTTCATTTCAGTTACAGAACATGCTACCTACCCCCCTAAAATAATGGCTTGCTCCAGTTATTATTTGTTTAGACATTGCCCTGAAGGCTCATCATTTTTGTAAAATCAATATGCAAGAGGTTTATCTTGTTTCTCGAGAAAACAAATGAAAGAATAATTTGTTGTCGATATTATAGGTGATGATTGTGATGTACGTTTGATATAATTAGTCTGCATGCACAGTTGCAGATTATAGTGGTGGTTGGCTTACTTGTTTATCGTTGATAATGTCTGAACTTTACTATCATTTCGGTGGGTGAGGTGTACGTTGTCAAATGCCTATATAGTTAGGTGACTCGGCTCTCATAATTATCTTATCTTATCCGCAAATATTCCATTGCCATAATGTATAAGTATGATACAGTAATCTTTATTCCCCGGAGTAAATATGATACCCTCATTTGAGACGGGCAAAGTTTCATTTCGTGTTGTTTACTCGATAATAAAAGGTTTAAATATCTAGATTACAGGTAGTTAGTGTCATATTTGGGATAAGCTAACATTGTCTATAGATATTAACTGAGTCGAGCGAGAGGAAATTTTTGGGGAGAGATATTTTATTTGACAATCATATCCATCATCATCACAGAAGGCAGGGAACGCTTTGAAAAAGGGGGCGTCACTCAACATTTATGAATAATGTATTATAAAACATGACTGGAAGGTAACCCGAGCACTCAATCCCGGTTCAAATATCTGTGTATACAATGGATTCACAATCCATAGCGCCAACTAGCGACATCATAAACTGCGGTATTGTCTATTCCTTGAGAGATAAGAGGGTTTATCAAAAATGTTTGTGGGAAGGTAATGATAATAAATTAATTGTCGAGGGTAAATTTTGTGATTAATTCCCACAATATCGGTCTTGTTAAACCTACCCACATTGCGCAAATGAAAATAAGGATTAAACGCCACTTTATAAATAATACGCACAATTACAAGCGCACCAAACTATGAGCGCAGGCGCGGCCAATGAGATGAGAGAAAAGATACAACAAAAGATAAGAAAAAAGTTACACCAATGTTCAGAATACCAACTTTATCTATCTCCAAAGATACAACAATATTAGAGATAACCAGGGTTCAGAATACCGCCCCTGATGTAGTATTATTCACCTATATTTTTCACTCTTTAACCCTCGGTAAAGAGGCACCTTTACCTGTTTGTTCTACACAATGATATCATTTGGGTGATTGCCAAGATTATATGACATAATCTTAAGAACTCGTAGTCAGGCTTCTCCCAGTATGATTCATACCAACGGGTAGGTCTACATGAAGCCGTCGCGTTTTGCTCACAAGAGAAAATATAAACTATGGCCGCAAAAGTAACGATATTAATTGCGGGATTTTTCGTTCTTACTTTGCTCCAATTTGGTAAGTTTAGGTTTCCTAGTGCTTTAATACATTTGATATGATATGATTTGATTTATTGATTTCTGCATTTTTTTTTCTCATCATACATTTTCATGAACATGATATGGTTTGATACAATATTTTAAGTGTCAATAATTGTATACATATAATAAACGAAATTTTAAACAAATATTATTAAATGCATAATTAACATACATAAGATGCAGGAGTGCTACAGAAGTAGCTTGACGTGCCCGCAGCCCTCAACTTAGATACAACAATCAAAAAGTGTTTTAATTTCATTGTAAATTACTCTATCAGTGTTTTTTGTTGCGGTACATTATGTGAATTACTATAAATCACGTTAAAACATTGAAGGAACCATTGCAGTAATGTGCACTTTACTAATTCGACGATTTTGTATAATTATCATGATTATTGCTTCGAAATCACCGTGCTACAAAATCTCATTCTCATCGTTCACCAAACTGACATTGTAAACCGAATAAAAAACGGCCGTTTCTTGAATATTCGATGGATGTTATGTAATATCTTGTTCGTTCAGTTATCCGTGTTATGTCGTCGGTGTTTTTTATGTGACCGGGTTTGAGCTTGTTGCCTACACATTTTTGAAACCGGGTGATCATATCATAATTTAGCGGAGTGAAGGTATATAAACGGCAACATCCCTACAATTATATTTTTCATTCTGAAGCTCCTGGAGCATCGCAGGACATTCCCGATGACAAAGTCTACACGGAGCTCAAGAAAACACTCGTCAACGGCAACTCAGGGGTCCTGACATGTCGTTTTACTGGACCGTCTTACGCTGTATACTGGAAGAAAGGACATGATCCCTGGACCTCTCCGACTCTCTTAAGGTGGACTCCTGAAGCAAAGACTGGTCCTAGATATGAAGACGGCAGCTGTGACATGAATAAAAACTACTCTCTAGTCATCAAAACTGTAAATTATACAGATACAGGGCGCTACATCTGTTTCGTTTCAAACCAGCACGGCATTCTCATTGACAACTATACAGATGTAACAGTAATCGGTGAGTGATTTAATATGTTATAATGACAAATCTCAGGAGGCTCTTACATTTGGATATTTAGACAGCAACTTTAATTTTATTTTCAAAAACTATTAAACACAACTGTACCTATAAAATCGGAACGGGATCAAGGGAAACATATTCAACTCAACTCAACTTTAGAGTTGGCTCAGTCGGTAAAACGTCTTCCTGTCGAACCAAAGATCTCGACTTCGAAGCCCAGCCAGACGGGTGATTGAAGGCTGCGTTGTGTGTTAACGCACCCCTCCCTTTGTTTCATAGACGCAGGCTTTGTTTTTTGGAAAACACTCCGTCCCTCAGACAGGACGTTAAATGGAGGCCCCGTGTAGAAAAGAGTTAGTACCTTTACACAATAAGAAGACACTGCACTATTCGTATAAGAGTAGGGATAAACCCCGATGGAGTACGTGGTCCACCTGCACACCCCAGTATATAATACGACAGTACTCTGTAAACAGGGCTGTAATCAAAATGGAAGTATTGGAAGTACTATTACAAGCCACTTTTCTCCTTTCTTGGCTTGTTTGGATGTGTGTATGTGTGTTTCGTCAGATTATCCATTTCATTTCTTCACTACACGGGTCAAAGAGAATCTGTTTTTTACTAAAAGACTTGCTTTGCTTTGGATTCTGTTTAGATGTTGCCTTAAAAACAAGATCATGGCTGTCACTCTGCAAGAGGGGCAATTTATTTAAACCAATTAAACCGTTTTGATATGATAATTTATCCAATAACAGGAAAATTGTTAAACGTTTGACTTCCTTTCGATTTATAATTAGACAGTCCTGTGAAAACGGAACAAAGTGTGGCAGTTCAGAAGGATAAAGTTGGTATTGTACCATGTCAGGTGAATATTCGTCCAAGGAGGGTGTCTTGGTTCAGAGGTGCAAACCATACCTTGGTCAGCATTGACTTGTCTCGCAGCGGCATAGAGAGGAGTGGACATGGATATGAAGAAGGGCTGTTCAACATCAACAGTGAAAACTCGTTGGTCATCAATGATGTAAAGATCCTTCATGAAGCTAGCTACTTCTGTGAGGTGACTGACTTTGACACTGGCCATCTATTTAGGAATGTTACCAGGCTCAATGTATTCGGTAAGTATTGCGGGCGTGAAAGAGAGACTAAGACTAAAAATGAATACAGAATATATTGTTATTATTGCTTTTTGAGGTGCACAACCGCTTTCTGTCCTGAACGGAGTGTGACGTTGAGGGGAAAGTGTAGTAAAAGGGTACCTGGTAGGAAGCAATTTCCTGAATGCCAGAGCATCTTATCATGGCGCCTCAGCTAAAGGTCGGGTAATAATATGATACTTTATTTTAAGTGCCATGGAGTGGTTGTGTATTGACTATATGTGAATGTTGTTAATATTGTTATGGGAAGTATAACAACAAAACGGAAGAAGAAAAATAAATCGGACCATATTTATGATAAGTCTCCCGAGGCTATTCACATACATGTATAATTTGAACATGTTATATATTTATTATCAGTACTATTGAAGTAAGATTATGCAAAATGTAATGAACGCCGATTTTCGTATTTCTTCCTTTTTCTTTTTTTTCTTTCTTGTTTGAAGATTTATTTATTGATACATTTATTAATCTCTATCGACAAGGATCAGGGTTAAACAAAATTTAAAAAGAAGCTCAGCACATGTTACTTGGCCAGTTTCAATAAAGGGGAAAGTGTTACAGATACAATTATCATCTCTAGATTATATGTTTCATTTCAAAAAGCTTTTCATCTGGAGCCGTTTCCTTCAATTAGGGAGTGTCCCGTAGAGCAACAGGACTCATCATCATGTACTCTCCGCATCGCTTCTGAAACTATGTTAACATGTGAAATACGAGAATACTACCCAGTTATCGATCTGTTTTTCATGCATGGACCACTGCGAGTTGGTTCCTTGGAAACGAGGGTGTGGAACAACAGCGACGGTACCAGGAATAAACGTATTACGATAGCAACGAATGGCAGCAGTGAAACTGTCTTTGAATGCGTTGCAACAGGGCTGGTTGGGGAAGCTGAGAGCAGGACCATGACAATCCACTTGGTTCGAGATGTTCAGCAGACACGCGTTGCTGTGGCAGTTATTGTCCGTAAGTGGTTGCCTATAAGTGACAGATAATGACAATAAAATAAGGAGAGTAGGGGTATGTGATAGCTGGCTATCGATTTTTTTTTTACCCAAAGGGAGAGAGAAAACGCGAAAATTAATAGAAATGAACAAAGTAGCTTAATCATAGCTCCCATTCAAAAATGTCAAGTGCCTCGCCGGGACGCACCCCTGGCGGCTTATCTCGTAACAATGAGACTCCGAACAAAAGCCATATTTAATGAGCTGGAAACCAAACGGAGTCCTCTCGTAGCCGACGCAAAAAGGCGCAAAAGGGCGCAAAAAGGCGCCTCCTTTGTTCTCATATCCTGCTCGCGCCCCGACGCGTCGGGGCACGGTCGCAAATTTGGAAGGCTCCCCTTACATAGCATACAGTTTTAAATCATAATGCACTTATTCGGTTTATCGTTTTATATGCCAGCCCCCATCCTATCCCATTCATCAAGCAAGGCGTTATTATTTTTGATTTCTGCTAACACTCCACCCATACACACACAGACACACGCTCACACACATCGATTTCATGGGCGTGCCTATAATTTTGGCGGAGGGGAGGGAATTTTATTCACCCCATAGTACTCTCCGTTTTAAAAGTGGAAAATAATCAGATTTAATTCATATATATTTAAATTGAACTTTCAGCTGCAATACTTGCATCAACAATCATCGTAATTGCTGTGTGTTTTATCCAACGACGGAAAAGGCACTTGAAACGTAAGTAAAACGCTTGTATATTGTACACCTCTGTCATATAAAATTTGAAATATAATTATGGTAATACAAGTTCAATTTCAAATACGTAAAAAATCCTCCAAATTTGATACAAATTTAAGTTGATAATAGAGTACCCCCCAAAAATGTGATTATTTAAAACATAATCTAAACAAAACAAACAAAAAAGAAGAAAACACTCTGAAACAGAACAAAGATAATTAGAAATGCCACTATAATTACCTGTATTCCTTCTTGTTATTTTTCTTAGGGAGGTACACCAAGGTGTCGATGGTATATAAAGCAAAACAACATGGTAAGGATCGAATTATGACCGTCATTTAGAATGTTATACGAATTAAATATCCTACACTTATCTATAAGTAGTGTGCGGAAGAAACTATCGTTCCAAAATTCCAACTATTTTAGACGTCTGGTTTAAGCTCAGATTCTTATCTTATCTGTAATGTTTGATATAAAGTACTTGCATTTGAATTTACAGTTAGTGAAAGAAAATGTATCACATTATTCTGCGATCATATACAGTTGTCGTGCAATATGCATTATGCATGCATGCAATATGCACGCAATGGTTTGAAACGCGTAATTATCTGACCGAAACAGAGATCGAGCGATAATTGTATGGGGGAGGTTAATGAACAGTCTTGGAGAAAATGACACTCCGCGTGTGTTTTTGATGGTTGATATACGCATAATAAGGGTGAACAGACGAGAATAAGTAATCACAAAACAAGCATTTTGACCTCTTTTCAAGATCTTATTTCAAACATTGAACTGTGGACACTGGTGAAGTATGCTCGAGAGCAGAATTTGAGCGACAAACTTGGACAGGTTCTCGACACACGACTCAAGGACGAAGCGAGTGCTAAGACACTACGAACCGACGAGGATTATTACAAGGAGTTTTGTAAGTGGAAAGCCGGATACACTGGTAGATGTCAGAGGAAGGACTTCTTTGATGCGTGTAGAAATGACGGCTTAAAGTCTGCAATAGATGAATTACAAAGTAATTATAAACTGATTTGTTTTAAAACTAAATAGTTTTGTAATATTTACCTTCCATCTTCTTTCTAAAGACCCCTTTAATTCTTCTATGTCGATGTATATTTATTTCCCATAAACCGTTGCCTAGATTCGAAGTTGTCTAGCACCCTACTTAGTTCTCATTTCATTATCATTATTTTGTAGGGTTAAAGTTATGAAGCGTTTTTAATGTTAGTGACAAATAAATATAACGTTTTGAAGGTAAGATATGTGACTCATATTGTAAACAAATGAAAATTAAATTAAATGAAATATAGGTACACCGATACATAATTACACATCTGAGTGCAGTGAAGTAAAAACCCATAATCCTGCCTAACAAATAATTGTTTAACCAGGGACCTGGTTTAACCATACTGAGTTGAAACGATGTCGAAATATGTACCCTCAATATTCTTTCACATGCATACTATTGTAGATTACTCCGACTCTACTCGAGCAGTGACTGTAGACGATGTTGAACATACTCTGTGGCACATCGCCGAAAGTGACCGAATAATTAAACTCCTAGAGGACCTTGGTGCGCTACCTCAATACCTTAAAGTGCTGAAGGGCAAAGGGGACAGAGAGGTCGTCGAAGGAGCCATGAATATCTTGAAGCAATGGAGGAATGTTAACAGCTCTGGAAACCAAGAAGTGATGTTAAGCCTAGCACTGGAGACAATCAAGTACACCTCGAGAGATAAGGATTTCTTCCGAAGTAATTGAATGCTGATGTTATTATGATAAGAGCATTGAATTGTAAATGATTCCCATTAATGTTCAGAATTTGACATAATAAATGACGTCACTGCAAAAATATATTTACACATTTGTCGCAAATTTATAATTCGAAATCTAAATACAATCGAAATTGCTTGTGAAAGTAATAGGATAACTAAAGTATTCTTAATAAGTTGATGGTAGTTCTGTTTATAAAGCTTCCGATGTAACATTATTTAGCGAGATTTTTTTTCTTTTCATTCAGTACCTGACTGTCAAAAACGTGGGCACGATCCTAATGAAATAAAAGCATTTCTATCACCTCAAATAACATCACGACACTGTACAGAACTGATTGAAGCTTTGATTGGCTTCAAGCAAAAACACAAATTGGTAACTAAATTGTGGGGCTCAAAGACCAGAGATGTTTGGATAGATAACATCATCGAGGAAAACAGGACAGCTCTATTTGATAGTCATCAAATGATCGAGGATTGGTGGGCTGATCAGAACTGTAGTAATTATGAGAAGAGATGCCGGCTACAGCGTGCTGCTAATGATCCTACAGGAACAACTGTCGACCTCGGTAAGGTTTCAGTTTAATTCCAGAAATGTCACAATTTTCAAAATTAAGATTAGGGATATCGGCCGATATTTTGTTAAGTACTTATTGAATGTAACACACTTGTAGTGATATTTACTCCTTTTGAAGGATAGCACAGGATTTGTTAGATTTTGACCAGATTCTGATTGCTTTGAAATGTAGATCAAGCTGGACGTGATCACCTCCGCCACTGTTCTGTCTTTGTTAAATCGATAACCCGAAGTAGGATGAGCATTAAGAGATCATACAGCCATTCCTTTACAGAAGCCTTGCATTCAACGGTTTCTTCTTTTGAAAATAAACGATAATACATATATGAAGAATAAACAGAGATCGTATTGATTTCATTTGCCGACAACTCGTGTTTTTTATTGAATAAATACCATTACATTTCAATTTGGAATTCCTATAAATTCGTTATCTAATAATCAGCCACTTTGTTTGTTTTGGACATATTTTCCTTCCTAAAGATGTGTCGGAAGAGTCTGACGGAAAGTGGCCAACTGATAAGATGCTCAAGCGTATTGCCAAGCTTGTCCCTCAAAAACGTATGATACAGTTCTGGAAGACACTTCAAATCCCCCTCGCATCAGCCGATCAAACTGATGAAGAGAAACGGTTTGAAGCCATGTGTAGATGGAGAGATGGAATCACTCAGCTGAAACAGGAGGATAAGGTCAAAGTACTATCGACTGCCTTGAAATCAATAGGTTTTGATGGTGAGTATTAGCCAATAATGATGAATGCATCAGGATTATAGATTTCTGAGTTGGAAAACTTAGAAACGTGTGGGCAGGTACTCGCAGAAAACAGAATCTACGCGATTACATGCGGAATTTATAGGCAATATTATTGTGTATAGAGATGAAAAATAGAAGTTTTAGAGATCATTCACCTTTGAACCGTAAATAGACCCGCTAAACCCTTAAATAAAACTACAGAGACAAACTGGAAAGCCAGAATTTAGTTGTCATTGCGATATGCTTTACATGAAATGTCATAGTTTGTTGATGTAATAGAATCAGGTAATGAGACTACATAAAGTGATGAATGGTGAACAGTTTGATTTTCATATATGGTCTAGTATATAAATAAACACATTTTACTCTTGAACAACGCCCTTTTGTTGGGCATTAATCCTCATTACTGTCATTTATGACTTAAGGGCATAGGTCCCCTAGTTAATAAGCATAGTATCATACACATGCTTTAGCAGTCACGCAAAACAAACATTGGCAAACTAAAATCTAAGAATCTATACTATTATCTAGATCTATTAGGAATTAATCATCGTCAAAATAATTCTATAAATTGTCGTAAACCAAAAATGTTCCAATTGTATGACCGACAGTGTATTTAAAAAAAAAGATCCTCAATAGGATGTTAAATTGGCATTTTGAAATAAAATCACAAAGTGATAATATTTATAAAATACTAAATGGCTTTGGGTGTGATACAAGAATATATTGTTCGAGCTATGACAATATTGGAAGACGATTCCAATATTGTCTAAGCGAGAGCAATATATTCTTGTATCACACGAAAACAAAGGCATGCAATATTATTATCATCATTTAAATTAGTCTGAAAAACGAAATAAAAAAATTTGACTTCCCTCGGTAAATATCGCTCCGTTCTTGTGTGATAACTTTTTTGTAATGTCGATAGTTGAATATCGATAGTTGAAGTTCCCGGATGACTGAGCAATACGAAAACAATATTTGTCAGTCATCCGGGTACTGTGCTACAGGCGCGGATCCAGGGGGGCCGAGCGTGCCTTGGC
>BEXV01002475.1:29192-40834 GCA_003118195.1 Hemicentrotus pulcherrimus
TATATATATATATATATATACTGTTTATATATAGATATGTACATATATAATTAATGACGTCACTGCAAAAATATATTGACACTTTTTTCGCAAATTTATGAGTCGAAATCTAAATGCAATCGAAAGTGCTTGTGAAAGTTAAAGGATAACTAAAGTATTCTGAATAATTTGATGGTAGTTCTGTTATAAATCTTCCGATGTGACATTATTTAGCGAGATTTCTTTTCTTTTCATTCAGTACCTGATCGTCAAAAACGTGGGCTCGATATTACTGAAATAAAAGGATTACTATCACCTCTAATAACATCACGGCACTGTACAGAACTGACTAAAGCTTTGATTGACTTCAAGGAAAAACACAACTTGGTAACTAAATTGTGGGGCTCAAAGACCAGAGATGATTGGATAGATGACATCATCGAGGACAACAGGACAGCTCTGTTCGATAGTCATCAAATGATCGAGGATTGGTGGGCTGAGCAGAACTGTAGTAATCACGAGAAGAGATGTCGTCTGGAGGATGCTGCTAATGTTCGTAAAGGAGAAACGAACAAATCGGGTAAGGTTTCATTTTGATATCAGTTTAATTCTTGTTATTTTACCGACTCTTTTTTTTTATTTACCAATTTTATTGACTAATATTAAGATATGAATTGGGAACGTACTGTCCTGAAAGAGCCCGGCGAAATTTCTACTAATTGTTAATAACAGTGAGTAACACAAAAACCACTACGTTTTGTTGGATAGGAATTAAACTACTGATGTTGGGCACCTGAAATGCTGATTTGTCGGGCAAATATAATTACCCAACAGCAGATAACGATCCATTAATTGCTTAAATACTCATTTACCAAATCATTGGTTATATTCTCTGTTGGTCTATCAATAACCGAAATTAATTTGCCACAGAGACGCTTACCAAATTACTTAATACCAAGTTACTGGATAAATTCAGAAAGAGGCCTTGCCCAACTCACAATCTTCATCATATCAGATCTCTGGCAAATTTAGTCCGATTGTTTATTTCTTTTCCAAAACCAAAAAAAGCACTGTAGTATCCATTGAAATATGTTCGTCTATCTCACAAACCTATTACATAATATGCTAATATATGTTATACTACCCTGTGCCGGTCTTAGCCATCTATTCAAGTCTAATGCAAGCTCGTAAATTATAAATATTTATATTCGCCTAACCTATAGTTACTAAACCATTATCTTGACCAGTACATCGCGCTGTCTTTTCCTCAGTACTTGGATAAAATAGACAGGTGATGGAAAAAAAAAACAACGTCTAACTTCAATTTGTCCTTTCCGTCCAATTGAATGACTTCATGGTTTTGAAATAGTAATCTCATGATTGGACGAGATTCTGCTAATATTTAAAGTATGTACGCACTTAACTTTCTAGGCACTTTTTATATAGCTATTTCTTTAGGCTTAAACAATGACCACTGATTTTTATATTAGATGTCAGCCCAATCAACTGTTTTCTACCTAGTGATTGAGTATTATCTTTTTAAGCTTCATCAGATAGGTACAATGTACACCCACCGATTTATAATTTTTGGATCAACTGTAAAATAGTTTATCTTTACACCTTAATTGATTAAAAAGATTGAAAAATAGGGCTACTTGTCGCCAATTCTAAGTTTTCAATGCTGTTGATAGATACAGTATATGCCCACCTTTTGAGCAATAATGATTGCGCCACAATTGTCAAGCTCTTTTGTGGTGAAGCGTGTATGATGAAATTGTTGAAAAAAAATGAATGCGACCGATTGGGCTAATGTATTCAACTTAATGTCTATTCTTGAATGTTTTTGAATACGGAATATGACGATTCTTTAGAATTTGAAAATTTGCAATATTCTACATGACTACAAATTCCATTTCATTTTCTGTCAAATAAAAAATTCAAAAGACAGATGAGCGAATATGAGATCATTACGTTCATTGTGAGACGTCAGTAGCCACCGCGAAGCAAGATTTGTACGATGTTTACGCAATAATATTTTATGCAATATACTATGGAAAAATCTAATATCACATTTTAAATAGATTTCGTATCTATTTCATTTACCAATATATGGGTTGTTAAACGAATACACAGCTCGATAAGCAGTGTCTATTTTTTGTTGTTATCTATTAAACCTGTCAATTTTGTTCTTGACATATGTTCCTTCCTGAAGATGTGCCAGAAGAGTCTGGCGAGAAGTGGCCAAGCACTAAAAAGCTCAAGCAAATTGCCAATCTGGTCCCTCAAACACGTATGAAACAGCTCTGGGATGCACTTCAAATCCATCCTACATCAGACGAAATCGCTGATGAAGAGAAGCGGTTTGAAGCCATGCGTAGATGGAGAGATGGAATCAAGAGTAAGGAGGAGAAGGTCAAAGTACTATCGACTGCCTTGAAATCAATAGGTTTTGATGGTGAGTATTAGCCAGTTATGATGAATGCATCACGATTATAGATTTTTGAATCAGATACTTTTGGGTAGTCTCAGAAAACAGAATTTACCCGATTACATGCGGTAGTATATCAGAGAAGTCGACTAGATTACCTTTCAATACGAATATATATCATTATATTTGCATATTCCTATAAAAGGGTATTGTCCAAATTAGGAGCATGCAGAAAGTAAGATAATACAAATGTCATTGACTCTAGGATGTACAATTATAACTATATCATGTTGACGTTTAGTATATAATCAGTTGCAACATACAGTTACGGATAATTTGACTGTTAAAAAAAATGAATATATATATATATTCTACCGAATTCATTGACAATATTATTGTATATAGACATAGAAAAATATAGAAGTTTGACAGATCATTTACCTTTGAACTGTAAAGAGACCCGCACAACCATTACATAAAACTATATAGAAAAATTGGAAAGCGTAAAATTAGTTTTCATTGCGATATATGCTTTACATGAAATGTCATAGTTTCTTGATGTACTACATAAAGTGATGAATGTTTGATTCTGATTTTCATACATGGTCTAGTATATATAAAAACACAATTTTACTCTTTAACTACGTATCAACATGAAATATAAAATAGGTGACACGTATTTAAAAAAAGATTCTCAATGGTTTGTGATAAAAGTTTTAAAATATTAAATGGCTTTGAGTGTGATACAAGAATATATTGCTCGGGCTATGACAATATATATAGAAGACGAGTCTAATATTGTCGCGGCGAATGCAATATATTCTTGTATCACACGAAAACAAAGGCATGCAATATTATCACAATTATCTAAATTATTCTGAAAGACGCAATATCAAAATTTGACTTACCTCAGTAAATAGGCTTCGTTTCCTTGTGATAACGATATGATATTGATATGATATCGATATCGATAGTTGATGTTCCCAGATGATTGAGCGATACGAAAACAGTATTTTGTCAGTCATCCGAGTACTGCGCTAAAGATAGTGAATTCACTGATTTATTGTTCCACTTGGAAGTCTTATATAGATAATAATAATAATAATAGATATTGTTCTCCTTTTAGGTCTGTTGTCCCGTCCCAAAAGTAAATTCATCTACAAAGCTCAACTGGTAGATATGGCGCTTGATTTGATCATGGAAGACTTCCGTCCGTTTGCTGGTTCCCTTGGAATCAACGGGACCAAATTTACATCTTACCGACAAGAGTTTCGTGCCTCTCACCTTGATCTTGGCACTATAGGTCTTGTGTTACAGTTATCTAAGATGACTAAAACCCCTTTAGTTTTGGGCATGAGCCTTGATGTGTGCAGCATTCTTTACAATGCTGGTTACCAGAACGTCACTAACCGGTTCATATTTGGTAAGATTAAGAATGCAATCTATAAATCCAATTTCAAACTAGACTTTAATTCGTCACTGAGACGAATTAGGTGATACGTATGATAATGGTGTTAATAACGAATAATGCATTACACGATATATTATTTCTTGTGAATACTGATCATGAAAGTGTTGCCGATAATCAAAAAACGATTATGTTCATGAATACGATGATAATGGTATTAGAATGATGACCATGATTAAAAGGGGAACAGCGCTCCCTTCAGGTTTTCGATAGAGGATTAAACTGTTTACTTATACTAAACAAGTTTCATACACTTTTTTTTATAAATATTACAACATGTACAAAGTTATTTATTTAGTCCTGATTTAATATAAAATATGAGTAAGATATTTATATTCCATAACCCAACATCTATGACTTTAAATCTAAAAACGATTGTTAGTATGCATGGCAGTGAATGGCCAAAGGATAGAAATTGCCTCGAATTCCCTTGGATTAAATTGTTATACATTATAAATGAGACAAGCTTAAATGATGCAGGTCGAGAAAAAGGGGGAGAGTAGATAAAGGGAGAGAGAGAGATACAAAAGAGAAAAAGAGAAAAAGGGAAACAGTGAGAGTGAGAGGATGAAAGTGTAAGAGAGAGGTAGAGAGCAAGAGAGATGTAGATGAGAGAGACCGAGAGAAGGAGAGGGGCAGAAGAAGACTAGGTGAAAGAAGACAGAGCAAGAGAGAAAAGAAAGAGAGAGGGGAGAGATGCAATTGAGAAAAATGCCTTCAATGTTTCTAGCATAAATAGCTAGGCTCTTAAATTACAATCATGACAGTGTGCCGAAACTGCAGATGATGATATAATGATAAGGTTCATGCATACGATAATGACGATATTGATAATGATGGAGATGCCATGATTACAAGTGGTATAGCGCCCCCTTCAGGTATTCTACTGAGGATTATTATATAATAATAACTGACATGTCACTTATGATTCAATTTTGGACTATGATAACGTCGTAATAATGTAAAATAGTCTACATAGATCTTGTGAGAACTTGTTTCAGCTACAACATACTAAAAAATTAACAAAATCCAAGAAGAAGTAACGGCGATATCGCTCAAAAAGACAGAAATGTAGAATCCAGATTTGAGAAAAAGTCATATCCCATAGAGAATACACGCAAAATGTGAAAAATTGACAGGCCACCTTTAATCGCAAAAGTACGCCATGATGCCATTGTCAAAATGAAATCTTGTGCACACTGAATTTGTAGAAAATTGTCTCAACTAGAACATATCAAAATTTTTAAAGAAAACATATCAATATTTACAAAAATACAATCAATTATCCAAAAATATGATGACGTCATAATATGCATATTGAAATTTTGAGTTTGGAGGCCATTATGATGACATTATTAGTAAATTGAGGGTCAAATGAGACATAAAATCATATTTCTATTTCATAATATATCCACATATGAAAAAATATTGGGATTTCCTATCTACTCTGGAGAGTTACAATGAATTTTGTACAGGCATGTTTTTGCCCATGTATTGTGGATAACGCAGATCCGCGCGCGCTGTCAACTTTGACGGACGCTCAATGCGTTATTAAAAGGTGAAAAAATAATCAAAATGCTTGGAAGATGTACCAAATATGTTGACAAAAAAAAAATCGGCGATTCTATGTTGCAAAATGCCATAACGCGCGAACATGCGCGCGCATGTGCGTGTGCGCGATTTTTTTGCGAAATGCTTAAAAGAAGCTGAAACGTATGCAAAAAAAATTTGGGATGATTTGGAGCATTTTAAATTTTTGTGCGCGCGTAAACGCGCGGACGAACGCGCACGCGCGCATTTGCGCACTTTTATTGACCTGAAATTGACCACACGGATATTGATCTTAATCAAGATAATTATGAATGAAAAATGCCTTTCCGTTATGAAGATATGATCATAAGTTGATTTTCACAAAATGGCGCCTAGATGACGTCACGATGTATTTGAGTCTTTGAAAAGTCACGCAGTTCTAAGTTAGACTAAGATCTATCATCATTGAAAGATTCATGATGATGGCGTTATTGAGTCTTGAGATATCCTGCGAACAAAATCGAGGAAGAATAATAAAAATAAAGAAAATCTTGACGAAATCAATAGGTGATACGTAGACTTCGTACGTATCACCTAATAAAAATAAAGAAAATCTTGACGAAATCAATAGGTGATACGTAGACTTCGTTAGGTATCACCTAATTACGTTATGCCCGATTAAATCAATAGGAAAGGAGTATGAACTTGTACTATAGGTCTACTTGTGAGTCACCTCGTTAAGTGAAAGCTGAGATCGTGCATACGTTGAACAAATTTTCATAGCACAAATTGAAATCCTGTAGCCCCTAAATTAATCCAGAACAAAATTATTATCGTGATTTATTTCATTGAATTTTCGTAAACACACTATTCAATCCTTTCATTATATCCCTCAAATCAATGAACAATACATGAAATATCACTTAAATTCTGTTTGCTCCTCTTTTCAAGCCTCTGAACCAAGTTACGGAGAATTGTTTGCCATAGAAAAGGCAGCCACTCAGAATGACATGCCCGAGGATGGTGCGGATACCCCTGAGAGCAGTAAAGAAACAAAAGCATCCAAGAAAGACAAAACTAAAATGGCTAGAGAAATGGATCTATCTGCCTCAAATGTTGATGAGAAAGCAGAATTGGACACCGGCCCTCAGCAGACACTACGTGCACATGCTACACTGACTACAATAAATGGGGAAGAAACGAAAAACAATGACGATGATGAAGAAGTCACTGAAGATTCCGGAGTCGTCCCAACACCAGTAAGCGACATCAAGAATAGAAGCAAGCATGCTAAAAGCAACACCAGACGATATCGGCAGAGAGTACGTGATCTACAAAGAATGCTCCAGCTGACTGACGAAGATATACCCGACAGACAAAGGGCCTCCCTACTCACTCTGCTGCAGATTTGGAAAAAGAGGGTGTGTCCTGGTTTACTCGATCACCGTGTAGTATTAGCAGAAGGCTTACAGAAGATTAACAAATCACATCTTGTAGCAGAAGTAATTAATGGTAGGTGGAAAGTAGATCTAAATAGAAGAAAACTTGTATGAACGGAATATTACTCAATGGTCATGCTTTAGGTGAAATATGAAAAAAGGAAAATTATTAAGATCGGATGAATACTAGAATTATATGGATACCAGTGTTTTGCTTTTGTTCATTTTTTTTTGTTTAACCCTAACCCTGACCTTTCCAAAATGTCATTTTTCTTTGGAGGAAATTTGTTGCAAATGTTGGTATACCATTATGTTGCAAAAGAAAGTACTCGAAGATTGTACATGTTAAAATCGATTTAAGGTAGTAGTAAGGAAGAAAATAGTTGCAGTCATGATAATCTTATTTTGCTAATGTTAACATAGAGCAATAATCATGTCTATCAATCTTTTGTATATCAACCTTCTTACAGGCAAATACAACAGCAAAGAAACAAGTTTCGAATTCATTAATGACATGGTGAACGAAATGGATAAAGGTAAGCGAATATCTCTGAGGCGTCTGCTTGAGATCAAGGAAGAAAAGCAAGGAAAGGTCATGTCATCAGATGAGATGTCAAGAAGGATCTGTGACTGGGTGGCAAGCTGGACAAAGGAAATGGAAAGCTCAGTCAAGAATTATATAAAGGACGCCCTGCGAGTAAACGAAACATCAGAGCGGAAACGAGATTTCAACGACAAGCTCGTAGATAATGGCTTTCTAGACCTAGCGAGGGAGATCATGCACATAGAAAAATTATTGTAAGAGTTGTAATCCGTTCCTAACGAGAAAACTAGACTTTAATTCGTCACTGAGACGAATTAGGTGATACGTATGATAATTGTGTTAATAACGAATAATGCAATACACGATATATTATTTTTATAAAATGACTCTGCCATTTATATGCTTCTCCCATTATGATATATCCATATGTCAAGATTAAATTTTGTCTCCTTGATCATCATGGATCTAGGGAAGATAGATTGAAACAATATATGACCTTTGCCCCTGTGCAGTAACCAGTTCCACCTTTGAATCTAATTTACATCATGAAGAACACTTTTTGACGATTTTATCTTATTCAACGATATGAAAATGTAATCGATAAATGATTATCATCAGTATGATAATGATGATCATGAGCGCACTCTTGACATCTTATTGACAAAATGAGGGTCGATTTAGATAGCATATAGTCTCAGCTACAACAAACTCAAAAATCAGTCAACAAAATCCAAGCAGAAATAACGGCGATATTGCTCGCAAAAGACAGAAATGTAGAATCCAGATTTCAGAAAAAGTCATCTCCCATAGGGATTACACGCAAAAAGTAATGGATGAAGTGACAATAGGGTAATAATAGGTTAAAAGGGTTGTTTATTACAGTATTTGCGATTCTACGTGTTTTAATAATCAAAGGAGATGTACAGTGAAAAGTCAAAAGGAAAACAAAATAAAGTAAAAACATTGTTGTAGACGCCCGGACGCGAACCAGGGATCTCGAGGTTGGAAGTCAAGTGTATAATAACGATATACCAAAATATGTCCCATAGCGATTACAGTAAACGGGAAATGGAATTCCGAGATCCTACTTTGCAAGTGAAAAATGAGAATGATCCTGGCATCTGCTCGAAAAATAAATGGCACATCTATGATAGCTTATTGTCTCAGCTACAACATACTCAAAGCTCAGCCAAAACAAAGCCAAAACGACGGAGATATTGCTCGCAAAAGACAGGATGTATAATGCAGTTTTGAGAAAAAGTCATGTCCCATTGAGAATACACGCAAAATGTGAAAAATTGATAGGCCACCTTTAATCGCAAAAGTACGCCATGATGCCATTGTCAAAATGAAATCTTGTGCACGCTGTATTTGTAGGAAATTGTCTCAGCTAGAACATATCAAAATTTGGAAGAAAATCGATCAATATTTACAAAGATACAATCAGTTATCCAAAAATATGATGACGGCATAATATGCAAATTGAAATTTTGAGTTTGGAGGCCATTATGATGACATTATTAGTAAATTGAGGGTCAAATGAGACATGAAATCATATCTCCATTTCATAATCTATCCACATATGAAAAAATATTGGGAGTTCCTATCTATTCTGAAGAGTTACAATGAATTTTGTATAGGCATGTTTTTGTCCATGTATTGTGGATAAAGATAACGCAGATCCGCGCACGCTGTCAACTTTGACGGACGCTCATTGCGTTATTAAAAGTTAAAAAATGATCAACATGCTTGGAAGAATGTACAAAATATGTTGACAGAAAAAAATCGGCGATTCTTTGTTGCAATATACCATAACGCACGAAAACGCGCGCGCATGTGCGTGTGCGCGATTTTTTTGCGAAATGCTTAAAAGGGCCTAAAACGTATGCAAAAAAATTTTGGGATGATTTGGAGCATTTTAAATTTTTACGCATTTGCGCACTTTTATTGACCTCAAATGGACCAAACGGATATTGATCTTAATCATGGTAAATATGAATGAAAAATTTTTTTCCGTTATGAAGATATGATCATCAATTGATTTTTACAAAATGGTGCCTGGATGATGTCACGATAATTTTGAGTCTTTGACAAGTCACGCAGTTCTGAGTTAGACTAAGATCTATCATCATTTAAAGTTTCATGACAATGGCTTGATTCAATCTTGAGATATCCTGCGAACAAAATCGAGGAAGAATAAATAAAAATAAAAAAAATATATAGAAAAATCTTGACGAAATCAACAGGTGATACGTAGACTTCGTTACGAATCACCTAATAATCACAACATCGTAAGGAACACTGAATAGTTATAAACCCGTTGTAATTTGCATTTTTGTTGGTGTGAATATGTTTATAATCATTGGTGTAAGTTTCTTGAACTGAACACGTGTTTAATTTCAGGTGTTTCTACATTGAGCATACATGTCTATTATACACTTGTTTTCATACATTTCATGATGATACTGGTCTGTTACTATCTGCCTGTTTATGAACAGCCTGTTTAAATATCAGTTACACATTTGTTACACCCTGAGCTATGCATGATAGCTACATTTCGGATTTTAAAATATGAATTGGTCCAATCAATTTTCACTTGTAGTTCCTTTAAGAAGGACGATGCATTGAATATGAATTTCTGCTAACAAGAGAGTAATTCTAGTGAAATATCCTCATCTACTATACTGTGACGTCTCCACATCTATCATGGTTATTAGGCAACAACTTTAAAAACAATACGATTCTATAGTTTGAACATATTTGTGGCTTACACTCAATTAATAATTTCTGTTACTAGTTATTTCAAATACATAATGACCAACATTTACAATTTTGACGGACATATCTAAAGGAGCCTATGTGAGAAATAGATAGAATAAGGGAATTATTTTGCGTAGCCTTAAATATGTTGTTTCTCATTATTATATTTAGTTGAAATAACTGTGAATGTTAAAAGTTCGAAGAACCGACATTGCAATTGGATATGTTCGTCAAATGCATTCATTCCTCAGAGGCGGCTTCATTGGTTCTCGTGTATTATAAACTATCATCGACAGACAATCTCTTTAACCTCTGACCAGTTAATTTGTTCATTGTCTTAAGGGGCAAGGGAGTATTAAAACATGTTTATAAGAATCTGGTTTACATCACATTCAATTAATGTTAAACTTATGTAAAGAGTTTGATGTCTGAAAGTCGGTTCTACTTTGCTTAATTCTGTTTCTTCAATGTTTGAACGAAATATGTATACGCCAACTTTGTAGAGTAACTACATTCACAATAATAATTGCTTTTGTGTAGCGTTCAAAACTACTTTTCTAAGCACTTGATCAGTTCATATCGTTCCCCCCTCGATGTCTTATTCCGTCGATGATTTTAATCAATATCTTGCCAAATGACGTTATGCAGCCGCAAACTGTATCATTCACTTCTGTTTCACTTCATGAAACAAGGTATGCTTATTCTCTAAATGTAATTAACATAAGCCCAAGTGGGAATCATTTAAACACAGACTTAGATATGTATGAGCAGTAATTTGGAATTAAATTCCCAATGATCTTCAAATTACTATATCACTCAGTAGCTTTAAATAATATATATAATAAATTTTACCAAAAATATTAAACATTTGTTTACTATTGGCAAAAGTACATTCGATAGCACACAGGAAGATGTGTGTTCCTTCGTGTGCAATTGATTTTGTTGTTAACTAATCACCGTGGAAATGTGTACTATTTTTATCAAGATTTTCCCGTTACTTACTGGACAAGACATCAATATAATTTGTACTGAGTAGGTGGTTTCAGGATTTTGGTTTTTCAAGCAGAGCGACAAGGCAAGCTTGAAGAGTTGTTTCTAGGTAAGGAGAAATTGGTTCTACCTAGGTTTTGACAAAGTATGTCAAAAAGGAGAAAGCCACTAACATTCAAACAACGTTTTAATTTGGCTCCGCGGGTGTGGTGCATACTGCAATGCTGGCCCACCACCAAGGGGGAGGTTTGCACATGACCAGCCTAAACTCCTGACGACTAGTGAAAAAAAAAATGATGATCACCTAGTGGTGCATGAGACAACTACAAGTCTCTTGTTGTCTTTAACCTGCTTATAATCTTTAGATGGTGATTTTTATTCATTTGATTTCATGTTCGCTGTATATATTGCTTCCTTTACTTTGTTATTATTGCTGCTTTTAATTTACTTTTTTTTCCAAACATCCGTGTTGACAGGCGCGTACGCAGGGGGGGGGGGGGGGGG
>BEXV01002475.1:52022-64975 GCA_003118195.1 Hemicentrotus pulcherrimus
GTCATCAAAACTGTAAATTATACAGATACAGGGCGCTACATCTGTTTCGTTTCAAACCAGCACGGCATTCTCATTGACAACTATACAGATGTAACAGTAATCGGTGAGTGATTTAATATGTTATAATGACAAATCTCAGGAGGCTCTTACATTTGGATATTTAGACAGCAACTTTAATTTTATTTTCAAAAACTATTAAACACAACTGTACCTATAAAATCGGAACGGGATCAAGGGAAACATATTCAACTCAACTCAACTTTAGAGTTGGCTCAGTCGGTAAAACGTCTTCCTGTCGAACCAAAGATCTCGACTTCGAAGCCCAGCCAGACGGGTGATTGAAGGCTGCGTTGTGTGTTAACGCACCCCTCCCTTTGTTTCATAGACGCAGGCTTTGTTTTTTGGAAAACACTCCGTCCCTCAGACAGGACGTTAAATGGAGGCCCCGTGTAGAAAAGAGTTAGTACCTTTACACAATAAGAAGACACTGCACTATTCGTATAAGAGTAGGGATAAACCCCGATGGAGTACGTGGTCCACCTGCACACCCCAGTATATAATACGACAGTACTCTGTAAACAGGGCTGTAATCAAAATGGAAGTATTGGAAGTACTATTACAAGCCACTTTTCTCCTTTCTTGGCTTGTTTGGATGTGTGTATGTGTGTTTCGTCAGATTATCCATTTCATTTCTTCACTACACGGGTCAAAGAGAATCTCATTTTTTACTAAAGACTTGCTTTGCTTTGGATTCTATTTAGATGTTGCCTTAAAAACAAGATCGGCTGTCATTCTGTAAGAGGGGCAATTTATTGAAACCAATTGAACCATTTTTATATTATAATTCAGACTTTGATTCATCCAATAACAGGAAAATTGTTAAACGTTTGACCAAGAAGTAACTTCTTGGTTTGACTTCCTTTCGATTTGTTATTAGATAGTGCTGTGAGAACGGAACAAAGTGTGGCAGTTCAGAAGGGTGAAGTTGGTGTAGTACCATGTCAGGTGAATATTCGTCCAAGGAGGGTCTCCTGGGTAAGAGGTGTAAACGATACCTTGGTCAGCAAAGACTTGTCTCGCAGTGTCATAGAGAGGAGTGGACCTGGATATGAAGAAGGGCTGTTCGACATCACCAATACATTCACTTTGGTCATCAATGACGTAAAGATCCTTCATGAAGATAGCTACTTCTGTGAGGTGACTGACTTTGACACTGGCCATCTATTTAGGAACGTTACCAGGCTCAATGTATTCGGTCAGTAGTGCGGGCGAGAAGGAGAGAGATTAAAACTAAATCTGAATACACAATGTATTGTACTTATTGCTTTTTCGAAGTTTACAACCACTTTCTTCGAAACGAAATGTGCTGTTGAATGTAAGGTTTATCAAATGGGTACCAGACTTAAACAATTCCTAGAATGCTCTATGGCCTGATCATTGTGACTCAGCTAAAAATGAAAAACGTAACTCAACCATTTGATACGTTTAATGAGGGTACCCGATTTCATTTTGAACAAATTATGGATGCTACTTAAGTAAACGCAAATGTACTTAAAGATGATTTAATTCTGTCTTTTCTTCATTTAACCCTTATTGTGTTGATCTTAGATATCTAGACTAGATAGATTCGTATTTCCAAACGGTTAAAAATAGTTCATACGACTTGGCCGGTTTAGAAGTAAAGGAACCGTGTAACAATATAATTAATCAAGAAATACAAGAATACATATCGAAACAACAAATATAAGTATAAACAGTTTTGGACCTTACACAGCACAGAAATTAATAATGATGATTAAACAGTGGAATGTACACTCAAGGTGAAATGTTAATACCTGTCTGCATCTTTAAAGAGAAACTCCAGTAATGGTAAAAAAAAAAGGAAAATTAATTTTCACAGTGTAAAGGGTTAGGAAATTACCCTGTGACCTGTAGAGGGCGGAGTGCTAAGACAAGCCGGCACTCTTTGCTTGGCCCTCTGACAGGTGAGTTGACCAAACTTGGACCACTGTTATGTTTAGATCTGTCTGTCAGTATCTTTGATTTCGAGTCATCGACCACCTCACAACTGGCGACGAGGATGGGATTCGAACCCAAGTGGACGGCGGCGTGTGCAACAGCAACATCATCGGCGAGGGTGACAAGACCATGTCCGGAAGACCTCGCAAAGAGTCAAGTAGATGATGTACGTCAAGAACTCGTTGAATAATAATCATTGAATAATAGTCGTGGAATGATAATAGTTAGCCTGGACAAATTGAGCATAATTTGGCAATGAGTGATAGAGCGGCGACGATGTGCATGGCAAGGTGATGAAAGAACATTGCTTCAAGAATTTGCTTCGAGAACTTACTTAAAGAATGTATTTTAAGTTTTAAGATAGTTGTTTTTATTAAAGATTGATAATGCTACATGTAGGTACTGGGGAAAATGTTTTTAACTAAAGTGAGTAGATGTGGTTGAAGAGTATTACTTTTATGGAAAGGTAATTAATTATCCTTGATATTTATGTTATTGGAAATTTGAGAGTCGGTCAAGTTTAGCGAATGTTTAGATTCAATAGATTTATTTTTGGAAGTTGGCTTGGAACATGTGATAGTACCTTGGTTATCGATATTGAAATCCTTCGGAAGGTGTTATAGTTTAAAGGACTAAGTTTTTATTAAAGATTGATATTGCAACATGTGGGTATTAAGGAAAATGTTTTTAATTGAAGTGAGTAGATGTGGTTGAAGAGTATTACTTTTATGGAAAGGTAATTAATTATTCTTGATATTGATGTTATTAGAAATTTGAGAGTCGGTCAAGTTTTGAGGATGTTTAGATTCAATAGATTCATTTTTTGAAGTCGGTTTGGAACATGTGACCTTGGTTATTGATATTGAAATCCTTCGGAAGGTGTTATAGTTTAAAGGATTAATATCTAAATGAATATATCTTATGATTGAAATCGAAATCTTTGAGATAAAGATAGACATAGGCAAATTTTTGTACGCAATTGGCACATAGTTTTGTTAATTTTTGTTGATACTTGCAGATATGGCTTTGTACGTTAGGGTTGAAGAGGGGGGAAGGAAATTAAAGTTTCCTTTGATGGAAACAGATGGGCCCCTCAGATTAGAAGCATTACAAGCCAATTTCCCCATGGCCAAGGGGCTGGTGTATTTAGACACAGACGGAGAGGAGGTAGTTGTACCTGCTATTGGGGGGAAGATCCATCCAATAGGGGAGTGGAGTGATGCTTTATACCGGCCACTTCTCCAACCCAAAGTGGAAGACGGGGATAGTGTCCAAGGACAGTTGGGAAAGTTGCTGTCCCGCCCCCCACCCCAGATTATTATGGCACCTGAAAGAAAGCTGCCCACATTTGGAGGCCGGCCAGGAATGGTTGCAGATTTTGTCAACTCCATGAGGAGTGCTTTCGCCAAGTGCTTTCGCCATTCCCGACCAACAACAAGGGGCATTCATCCTAGATTGTCTCAAAGATGGACCGAAGATGGAGGTGAAGTCGCTAATTAGAGAGGGGAAAGGCATCACAGATATCCTCTCGTACATTCAGGACTCATATGCGGACCATGTCCCGGTGGGGGAGCTCCAACGACTATTCCTGGAGATGAAGCAGCAAAAAGGAGAAAGCGTCAGAGATTTCGCGTTGGACCTTGAAAACCGTTTTCTCCGCCTCACGAGCTGGAGTGGCCGACCGCATTCGGAACCAGAAGCCACCCTAGCTGAGCAGTTTATCGAGGGAATCAGCGACCGATACCTTAGGAATACCCTCCAAGATAGGTATGAGGGGGGAACATCAGTTCAATTCCGGGAACTCAGGCAGGTTGCCATTAGGAGGGAGCAGCGGGAGGAGGCCCGTTTCAAGAGTACTGTAATTTACTGCAATTTAGTGTGGGCGAGAACGTCTAATACCTTATTAAAGCCCCTTTTCATACTTCAAAAGCGGGCTGTTCAGTTGTGCTGCAACGCTTCATTCAGGGCGCACACCTCTTCATTATTTAAATCCTTAAATTTACTCAAACTTCCAGATATTCTACCTCAACAGACTTTGTTATTTATGTACAAACTCCAAAATAATTTGCTACCAGTAACGTTTTATGACAGTTTTCATTTGAATTCGGATGTCCACTCCTTTAATGCAAGAACAAACAAAAAAAATTCCATCTACCAAAATTCACCAACTCATTTTTGCAAAATAAATTAATTCGATATCAAGGACCTCACAAATGGAACTCCATGTCAAGTCATTTAAAGGGTATTAAGAACCACAACGCATTTAAACTTAAACTGAAAAGAACAATACTTGCCACTTATTGATTTATTGAAATACATAATTGATTCATATATTTTGTTAGCATGTAACATTATTATTATTGTATTGTACTGTTTTGTATCGTATTTTCATCGTATTGTATTGTATAGTATCAGTATGTTTTATATGTTTGGGGTTGCTTGTTTACAAGTTTTTAACTTATTTTAGCAATACCGGTATTTATAATGATATCATTTGTAATGATTTCATTTTGCTGTTTTTATCTTTTGCCGAATAAATGTGAATTTGAGTTCCACAGGAACGGTGCACCAGACGGCCCTCCAGTCACAGCTACAAACACGGACGAACCGGCCAGATGTAGAAGAGATGGTGCGGGCAGTAAAGGAACTGGCCGATCGAGTCGTCGGAGCAGTTAGCGACCTAGCAACATCGATGAAACCACCCTTGACTCGCAATGCAGAGAATGTACAATGCTTCAATTGTAGCGGTTGGGGACATTATGCTCGGGAATGTCCACATAAGAGACAAGGACTTCAAGATACCAGGACTCGTCAAGACAGGGAACAGGGCCCCGAGTATACAGAGCAATATAGACGTTGGGTACCGAGAGGGGGACCATCAGCACCGCCACCATTTACCCATTCCGATGGGTGGGCATCTCATCCTGGGCAACCTTATGGGCAACCACCTGGCGACTGGGTACAGCAGACCGGACCCTTACCAGTACCTTTGGTCAACCCGGGGGTATGGATGACGCCACCAGAAGGACCACCAATTGCCCCATCTTCGATCCCTGTGGAACAGACGCCACGAAACGAAACAGCCCGTCACAGACAGGAGGAAAGTGTTGCGATATCTGCACGTCAGACAGTGGTGCTTGAAGCACAAAGCACAACTGGAACGAGTGAGGGACCATTTGAAGTGCTTCTAGAGCCAGGAGCATGTAGCGCCTTACCGGTAGGACTAGATATCCAGCCATGTTTCGTTCGGATAGATCAGGAGGCATCCCCCATTGTGATCCTCAATAAGGAAGATGAGATTGTGATCCCAAAGGCTGTCCAACTGGGTGCCCTTTGCGGCAAAGCGTCAGTCGTAAGAGAGATGGGGCAACATGGACTGTCAGTCAAGAGTCATGAGAATCCAGTTGATGTGGCCTCGACGAGTTTGTATCTTGGAGAACGCACAGATCTAGAGGGTCTTCCCGAGGAACATCGCGAAGTGATTTCAGCTCGTGGTCAGTATGAGCGCCTGAACCACACTTTCTCTGACTTGATGTCCGGGAGAAATGGAAGGCTTTCCCATGGTCGGGTCCTAAGTGGGGAAGGACAACTAGGGCGTCAGAGAAACGTCAAGTCGTATGTCCAGCGACATCAGTTAGAACGACGAACTGCTAGGCAGATAGCAAGGGCCCCTGATTGAATTTTAATCATTTTGCTTTATTGTGGTTTTATAGTTTTGATTGATAGCGTTATAGCGGATTATGTTTTTGTTTAGAGCCAGGATAAGACTTTTAGCAACAAATTTTATTTTTTGTTCTTGATATTTGTAAAGAACAAAGATATGCGATAAGATATTGCATACGATTTTTGTATATCATGTACACATGCCTTTTTATGTACTTGTTAAGCTTGTTTTGGGGTCTGGTATAGATCCAGCCAGCATTGGGCCACCCCATTCATTTTGATTGAGGTTCAATTATACTTCATTACCGCTTGTGATACATGGTTGACATTTGGACATGAAGCACTGATTTATAGACATGTGCGAATTTAATGGCGATATATCATGTTTAGCGCATATCTATTTGAGTTGTAGATTTGAAGATAACTTTTTGGTGAGACGACTTATGCTGGGTTTGAAGCCTCGAACCTAGTAGCAGTCGGTAAATTAGCCATGTTGGGATTTGTATATGTGTTCAAATGTATTTATAGTGTATACTGTGTTTGACGAGCTTGCAAAATGACTCTTAAAGGGGACTGCTGCATGTGTAGTGGAAAGATACAGGTAATGGTGCAGTTTAATATAGGTGTTATGTCGCCACGTGCTATATTAAAAGCAAGTTTAATTATGTGCTATACGTTTGTTGGTAGTTGATGGCTTTAATGTTGTTCATTCGGTCATCGAGGTCGATGACGTTTCAAGTGGGGAAGGATGTAAAGGGTTAGGAAATTACCCTGTGACCTGTAGAGGGCGGAGTGCTAAGACAAGCCGGCACTCTTTGCTTGGCCCTCTGACAGGTGAGTTGACCAAACTTGGACCACTGTTATGTTTAGATCTGTCTGTCAGTGTCTTTGATTTCGAGTCCTCGACCACCTCACAACAGAATCAAACGAAACTTACACTGAATGTTCAAGATTACAAATAGATAACATGTGCCAAACAATTTTGGAAGAGAATGTATACTGGCTGAGTAATGAGCATAGAAAGACAAGGCAATCAAGGTAGTACCAACCCCGACACCATGTGTGTTGTCCCATATATAGCTTTCTGTGTACAGTGCTTGTTACTTTACCAAGACTCGGTCAAATTTATTATGATTTTGATGACTGCAGACCCTTGCAGTGCACACCAATACTTACATGCTACATGATCAAATGTTTCTGATCCTTTCACACCTTTTCTTTCACAATGCAATCGCATTACCAGTACTAAAGTTTAGCTTTAATATCAATTAAATAGCTTTTCCGCTGGAGCCGTTTCCTTCAATCGAAGAGTGTCCCAGAGAGCGACACGATATAGTCTCATGCACTCTTCGCATCACTTCTGAAACAACGTTAACATGTGAAGTAAGAGAATACTACCCAGTTATCGACCTGTTCTTCGTGCATGGATCACTGAGAGTTGATTCCTTGGAAACGAGGGTGTGGAACAACAGCGATGGTACCAGAAATAAACGCATTACAACAACAACGAATGGCAGCAGTGAAACTGTCTTTGAATGTGTTGCAAGAGTTCTGGTTGGAGAATTTGAAAGCAGGTCCATGACAATCCACTTGATTCGGGATGCTCAGCAGAAACGCGTTGTTGTGGCAGTCGTTGTCCGTAAGTGGTTGCCTATAAATGACAGTTAGTTACAGTAAAACAAAGAGAGTATGGGGTACTTAGTCAGGGTTCAGGGGTATTTGATATAGCTAGCAATCGTTTTTTCCCAAAAGAGGGAGAGAGAAAAAATAACAGAAACGAGCAAAGTAGCTTAATCATCTTCAGACATTGACAAACAGGTTATGATAAAAAAACAAACCTTTTCCGTTAATCGTTTTGCGTGCCAGCCCCCCTCCTATCCCATTGCAAAAGCATTTTCATTATAACACTCCATCCATACACACATAAACACATGCCCACACACACATTACTATCATGGGTGTGGCTATATAGTTGCCGTAGAGGAGGGAATTGTATTCACCCCACAGTACTCTCCGTTTTAAAAGAGGAAAATAATCAGTTTTAATTCACATATATCTTCAACTTTCAGCTGCAATACTTGTACCTACAATCATCGTAATTGCTGTGTGTGTTATCCAACGACGGAATAGGCACTTAAAACGTAAGTTAAAAACCCATGTAGATTGTACACCACATATACAATTTCAATATAATCACGATAATAAAAGCTATCTTCAAATTGGTAGAACATCTGCAAAATTTGATTCAAAGTAGAATTGATAATATATTGCCGAAAAAATTGTGATTATTTAAAACATAAGCACATTAAAACATACAACAATAAAAAAAAAAAAAACACTCTGAAACGGAACAAACTTAAAAAGAAATGCCACTAAAGATACTTGCATTCCTTCTTTTTATTTTCTTTAGGGAGGTACGCCAAGGTCCCGATGATATATAAAGCGAAAAAAAGTGGTAAGGATCAAATTTCCACCGTCATTAGGAATGTAATACGAAATAACCATCCTTATATTATCTATTAATAGTGTACGGAAGAAATAATCGTTAAGAATGTTTTTTTTTTTTTAATTACGTTTGGTTTGAGCTCAGATTCTTTTTATCTGTAATGTTTGTTCAGTAAGTACTTGCATTTGAATTTACAGTTAGTGAAATAAAATTTATCTCATTATTCTGCGATCAAATAAAGTTGTGCAAAATGCATGCAAGGTTTGAAACGCGTCATTCTCTGACCGAAATAAAGTGCGATTTAATTGTATGGGGGGGGGGGGGTGTTAATGAACAATCCTGGAGAAAATGACACTCCACGTGTTTTTGATGCTTTATACAGCAATAAAACAAAGCATTTTGACCCCTGTTTCAGATCTTATTTCATACATCGAACTGTGGACACTGGTTAGGTATGCCCGAGAGCAGAGTTTGAGCGATAAACTTGGAAATGTTCTTGGCAAGCCAATCATAATCGAAGAAAGTTCTAAGACATTACGATCCGACGAGGATTATTACCAGGAGTTTTGTCAGTGGAAAGCTAGATACACTGGGACATGTCAGAGGAAGGACTTCTTTGATGCTTGTAGAAATGCCGGCTTGGAGTCTACAATAGATGAATTACAAAGTAATTTATTCAGCATTGATGTTTCATGACATGCTTCTGTTGTGAGAGTTGTTTTCATTTTCTTTCTGAAGATTCCATTTATTCTACCATGACGATGTATATTTCTTTTCTGGACGTAAGTGCTTAGTATAAACGTGTTAACTCCCAACCTAGTTTTCATGTTATTGTTTAGCTTATTTATCATAGTGCCAAGTAATATGACTCGAGTTAAGTAAATGTTATTATAGAGTGTATGAGTATACCTCCAACAAATAACTTGAGCTACTGAATTTAGTGAGGTATATAAAAACACTCAGTCTTGCCTATTCAATAATCGTTAAACCACACTGAGTAGAAATGATGTCAAAATATATCTTATTCTATTCTTTCACATGCTTATTAAGAATACTTCAACTCTACTCGAGCAGTGACTGCGGACGACCTGGAACATACTCTGTGGCACACCGAAATTAAAAGCATCATTAGACTCCTAGAGGACCTTGGTGTGCTACATGAACACCTTGAAGGACTGGAGCACAAAAAATGGAAAAGAGAGGTTATCGAAGGAGCCATGAATACCTTGAAACACTGGAGGGATGTTAACAACTTTGGAAACCAAGAAGTGATGTTAAGCCTAGCACTGGAGGCAATCGGGTGCATCCCAAGCGATAAGGATTTTTTCCGAAGTAAGTTAATGATTTTATTATAAGAAGAATATTAAACAATTATTGAAGGAATGATTCCAATGTATTTTCAGAATTAGATAAATTGAAATGAAAAAAAGGCAAGAAAATGATGATGTCAGCGAAAAGATCTTTGTCTTTGACGTTTGTCACGATTGTATTATTTACAATCTAATTAAGATTACAGTCACATGCCTCTCGAATTAAACGAAAAACTTGAGTATTCAGAAAATGTAAGGGGGTTCTGTATAAAAAAAAGTGTTTTACTTAAACAATAATAAAGATAAAGACCAGTTATGGTCATGCAACAAACATAGTTGACAAAAGACTTAAAGATAAAGTTGAGTTCTGGTCACGCGATTGCATTGTGAAAGAAACGGTGTGGAATCGACCAGAAAAGGTTGATCATCTTGCATATGAGTATTTGTGTGTACTGCAAGGTCCTGGAATCATCAAAATGATAAGAAATTTGGCCCAGTCTTGGTAAAGTTACAAGCACTGTACTCAGAAAGATGTATATAGGACTACGTACACGTGCCCGACATGTGCGTTAAATCGATCAGGTCCAAAGAGATATAATAATTTACCAAATATATCAATTAGTAGGCGGTTTCTCGGCAAAATTTGTATGATCACGTATTAGTCAAAACATATTCTTTCACATGATTGGTAATACGAGCTTCCATTTCATTTTTTGAGAGGGGGCGTTTCCAAAACTGGTCTTTATCGTTAAGCGATTATTTTCTCCCCTTTTCATTCAGTACCTGATTGTGGAAAGCATGGGCTAGATAAGAATGACATTCAGGCGTTCCTATTACCTCAAATAACATCACGACACTGTGAAGAGTTGATTGATGCTATGATGAAATTTGAACAAGAAACCCGCGTTGCACTAACATTGTTCGGCTCAAAGAACAGAGATGTTTGGATAGGTGGCTTCATCGAGGAAAACAGGACAGCTCTGTTCGATAGTCATCAAATGATCGAGGATTGGTGGGCTGAGCAGAACTGTAGTAATTACGAGAAGAGATGTCGGCTAGAGTGTGCAGCTAATAGTCTCAAAGGAAGAATGGGTAAAGATTCAGTTTAATTCCAGCTATTTTACTACTTTTAAAATTAAGGATTTGAGATATAAGCCGATTTCTTTTTAAAGTATGGTTTGCCATATTATAAAGTTGATCGATTTATACAGTGAATAAAACCGAATATGTTAATATATATTAAGTATGATGTATTGTCTTTACTATTTTCGAAGGGGAGCTCGAGTTGTGTTTGAATTTGAACAGTACAGCTGTACAGCTGTATGTGATTACTTCTGCTCCTGTTTTGTCTTTGTAAAATCGCTTACCCAAAGTCGGATGAGTCAATAAGAGATCATACTGACATCCATCGCGAGAACTTAGTTGCTATTGCACATCAAGGGTACGAAAATTTACCAAAAACTTTTTTTTATTTTGTAATAGATTAATTAAGGTGGACAAAAAAGAACATATTGAACATACACAATTATATCAGCAAAGTTATTTTTGTCTAAAATTTATATTATCGATCACTTTTGTGTTTACATATTTTAGGTCCCCAAGATGCTCCGAAGAAGTCTGACAAAAAGTGGCCAGCTACAAAGAAGCTCGAGCAGATCGCCAAGCTGGTCCCTCAAAAATCGATGACACAGCTCTGTAGAGCTCTCCACATTCCTTGTGCACCAGGCGATCTTACTGATTGGGAGAAACGGTTAGAAGCAATGTGTATGTGGAGAGAGAACATGGCAGAACAAAAACAGGAGAAAAGACACAAAGTACTTTTGGCAGCATTGAAAGCAATCGATTTTGACGGTGGGTATACATAATGATAATGAGCGAATGTTAACATAAATAATGCATTGTTCACAATAAATCAGATATCAAGGAATATCAAATATTAGAAATAAGAAGCTACACAAGAGCTACAAGTATCTGAAAAATGTTTATTTAGGGTCCAGAAAATTCTTCAGGCGTCACTTAAATTAACGAATCGTCTCCCGTTTTCGAGTCTTTGCTTCCGTAAGCTCTCTACATATAATGAAAATTACTCGTAAATAGATAAGTTAGGTTCGGGCCTCATTCAATGTATACACGAACTATTTTTTTGGTAAAAGAATATCAATATTTTGTCTGAACAGGTCTGCTATTTCGTTCCAAAGGTAGAATAATCTACAAAACAGAACTGGTAGATCTGGCGCTTGATCTAATAATGGAAGACTTCCGGCCTTTTGCCAAGGCCATTGGAATCAGGGAAATCAAATTGACATCTTACAGACAAGATTTCCGTGCCTCTCACCTTGGACTTGGTACTATAAGTCTTGTTTTACAGTTATTCAACATTATTGACAGTGCTTCCATCAACGTAGAAATTAGAGGATCTTTGTGCAATATTTTGGAGAAGGCTGGGTATCCGAACGTCATGAAGCGGTTTAAAATTGGTAAGAAGCCTCTTTATCATGTTCATCAAGGGGCTCAGCATTTGTGTTAACATTTAAAGTATTAATACAATATTGACCTGCCTTGAGGGGGATACGAAATTTATTGACTGAACTAATTTATTTGGGTCTGGTTAGAGAAATATACATGTTGTATCTACCGAAGGTATCATTATTATTAACATCAGGGCCTATATTTAATAAACTTCTAAGACAATTTTATTAAGTCTAAGAAAAAATGTATAAGAATATGTTTAGGTTAAGAAACTTGCCTTAGCTGAATTTTTAGCAGATAAAGCAGTTTGTGTTAGCTTAGACGATACATAAGACAACATTCTTAGACCCGATGACGTCATGTTGGAAATTAAGCCGAATTGGTTCAGTCGAGCAACCGAAAGATAAAGATGAGTTCTGGTCATCCGATTGCATTGCGAATGAAAAGGTGTGAAATGGATCAGAAAAAAAAGTTGATCAAGAAGCATTTAGGTATTAGTGTGTACTGCAAAGTTCTGGTGTCATCAAAATCATAATAAATTTTGTTACTCACCTTGATTTCCTAATCTTTCTTTGCTCATTATTCAGCCAGTATACATTTTCTACCAAAATTGTTTAGCAAATGACATCTATTTGTAATCTTTAACATTTAGTGTAAGTTTTGTTTGATTCTGTGAGATTAAAAAAAAAAGGAACAAAAAGAACCAAAAAACCCAGAACTCACCTTTATCTTTAGTTGCAGCTTAATTTGCCTATTCAATTTGCCAGTGTTACAATAAAAATCGCACCGCAGGAAAATTATAGGCAACATGTATTGGTGAAAGAGTGTATGGGAGGATTTTGCTCACATAATTGTTTTGAACTTGCCCAACTAAACCATTAGTAAGGCAGCCTAGTCAAGACTCTGATGTAAATCAAACTGCAGGTTTTTTTAAATACTTTTTTGTCAAACATCTGTTTAAATTTCAATTATGCCGCGGCTAGGATGGTCCATGAAGGTTCTAGGACAATTACCCCCTGGGCAATCACCCCCGGACAATAACCCCC
>BEXV01002477.1:10332-23289 GCA_003118195.1 Hemicentrotus pulcherrimus
TTTGTTTTATCATTCTATCACTTTCTGTCTCTCCTTATGTTATTCTTTGTTTTATTATTTCCTCTTCCTATCCTGTGTTTATTCTTCTATTACCTTTTGTTTTATTATTTCAACTTTCTATTTCTGTCTCTCCTTATGTTATTCTTCGTATCAGATTTGTGCGCACTGTGAATTTATTATCCGATTTAATCACCTGATTTTTTAAAAAATGGTCACGTGACCGACGAAAGCACCGACGTGAAAAATCGAAAGCACTGCAGGGAAAGGAACGGACGTGAGCTGCGCAACGTACGCTCGTAGTAGCCGACTTCGGGTGCCTAAATCGAAATATACCCGATTAGCCCCTCGTAGGGCCACAGGAAAGACACGTAGTCTTGTCATGCTACACTCCCTTTAAACGGATAGAGATTTTAAAAAAAATTAAGGCATCGTGATCTAGATCTAATGATTGGTTAACTGTGGGAATAGTAAGTACAGATGGGTGAAGCAGTTGCCGTTGAAGATAAGCAGGTGACATTTACGGAGAGAACCTGAAAACCCTGTTGTGTTATCGTACATTAATTACCACTGATGTGATTCTTTACGACAGCATTGTTATTTAGTGGAGGATGATCCAGGATTGCCAGAGAGCAGGCGATCTTTTCGCCGGGAATAAGATTCGGGAATCCCGCTTGTTCTACCACATATCCCATCTATCAAATTAAGGAAGAATTGGGCAATTACGATAAGAGCCATTAAAGATGAACAAAATAGTTTATTTGGAAACCCGCTTGCTGAAATCATGAAAAGTAACATCAAACATAAATATAATATAAATAGTAAAAAGTTAGACCAGTTATGGTCAAGCGATTGCATTGTGAAAGAGACGTAGTGGAATCGATCAGAAAAGGGTTGATCATTTAGCATCTGCAAGGTTCTGGAATCATCAAAATGATAAGAAATTCGGCCCATTCTTCGTAAGGTTACAAGCACTATACACAGAAAGATGTATATGGGACTACCCTATATCTCTCATAGACCATGAGATTGACCAAATTTACCAAACATATGAATTAGTAGGCGGTTTCCCGGCAAATTTTTTATCATCTTGTATTAGTCAAAACATATTTTTTCACATGATTGGTAATGAGAGCTTCCATTTCATTTTTTAAAGTTGGGGCGTTCCAATAGTGGTCTTTACCTTTAATTACATATTTCTTCTTCTTTAATAAGAATAATATCGAGACGCTTGAAATTTACATGTATTTTTCTAAAAACAAAACTCTGTTTTCCATTATTCTCCTATGCAATCCAATCTTATGACGTCAGGAAAAATCTTATCCTGACTGAATATGGCATCCATTTACTTTTAAAAGAATGATGTACCAAAAAAAAGAGAATGTGGACAATACATATATTTAAACTGACCTTGGAATCGACTGCTTTTTTCGCAAGCACCGGGTAGAAGACATCATGCAAAGTACTGTTGATCGTCACAGATCTCAGTGATCGTGATGAGCACATGAATTCAGCCAGGTCCTCTGAAGCCGTCCGTCCACATGACTTCTCAATAATCAGGTCACCCTACAAGTTAAATGTACACAAATAAGATTGTAATTCTAGAAACATGAACGCATGAAAATAATACTGGATTATCCTAAAGAGTTACCTTACTTGATACTAATTTTTAATATGTTTTTTCCATTTTCTAAATTGTGTATTTTGATTATACTTGTTTGAACAGTATGAACGTACAAATCCTTTTGGGGATCGTGGTATTAAAATTTTATATTATTATTGAACAATGTTTTATTGCAAATACATGTACATGCAAGACGGGTTGTGCTGCAATTAATCACTACTTTTATTAACAGATTAAATTATAATACACATTAAATACTGTAAATAATAATAGTAAATGTTTTTCATGTACATTGCAGTTTTCACATTCAAAATAGTACCAGAGTAGAACCCATGCCAGATCCAAAGAAGTTGTATGAAAGTATGCTCCATGACTAAAAGCTCCGCTGTACTACATACTTGTAGCTACTTGCTCCCTCTTTATAGAAAACAATGCCTAATCGTTGGCCACTGGTCCCCCATGATCCCCTTTTTCTTGTGTTAATTTAGAGCTGATTTGATGAGATAACCACCTGTCATTGACCTTGCAGGGAGGTCTAATCCCTCCTGGCCAAACTAGTGCAGAGGGGCATTAATACAATTGATTATATAGATCTACTTTTCAGCATGTTGGTGAAAAGGAATTTGTACATAATGCATTGCCTTATAAGCGTATGTGGGGATTCAAAGCATCTTTCGTATACAGGTATACCTAAGTCTGAGAGAATGAAATTTAAATCAAATAAAAACTGTTTCACTCAAAGAGATAATACATAAATTAAAGTGATATGTTGCTAAAAACGTACATTACATTCCTTACCACGTCACGATGATTCATGATAAAGATATGCCATGATACTGTGTGCGCCTGCATGCTGTCGGTGATCTTCAGTGTCTTGCTGGACTTAGAGGAGAGATGATCCGCCACTGCTTTGGCCACTGCTTGGTCTTGGCTCTCGTATGCTACATCTACGATGAAGTCATCATCGATACGGCTAAGTAGGCGCTCTGTTTTCGACGCTATGAGACGGGATACGATATCCAAGCCGATCTCCTTCTGCTGGGCCGAAGTGAAGTACAGTAGGTACCGGTATTCCCCTGCTTGCGGTATAATATTAGCTATTAACGTGTCATACTCTTTATGGTTTGGGTTGTAAAGAGATGCAAGATACATTCCTGATAGATATTCCTGGAAGAGCTTATGAGGGAACTGCACCGATTGAACTGCTGAATTTGGATTGGTTCTTCTGTGTCTCCTCGGAGGAAGTTTCCTTTCTCTTGTGAGTACACCAACTTTACAACCTACACCGGTGGACTCTGGATAACTCTGAAATTCTTCTTCTGTGAATACTAACCGTCTCTTAAGAAGTCCCTTGAAGGCAATGTGGCCAATCTGAAGCAGGTGATGACGAATCTCTGAACGATTCTCCCTCAATTTGCTTTCAACAATACCTGATGGAATGGGCTTTGATAGGTAATGATCAACCAAAAAGTCAATCATCTCATTGAAGAGCTGGGAAAATGTTTGCAGCTTGGACATTGCCTTTCGGTGCTCTCCATCAAACTCTTTCCACATGATACACAGCATGGCTGTGTAGATGGGGTAGGGGGCCATGTTCTCTCTGATCACATCGTTGTTCGATATGAATCGGTTCAGATCTTCAGAGGAAGATGTGTCTGGAAGAAAGAACTTGGTAATGTAGGAAGAGAGGTTTTCAGCAGAGAAACCTTCTACAGCAATGAAAGCAAACACCTTTCTGAGATTGGTGTTCTTCCTAATCTCATCTGACCTCCATCGTCGCGATGTGATTAGAACTGTCCCTGAATTAAACAGACGATTGGAAGTGATCAGGGCGATTTGCTGATTGCTGTTAAGATCGATAGTAGACTCATCTAGGCCGTCCATGACAAGAAAGACATCACCATCCGGATTTGAGAGGATGTGCTTGTCTAGCTGCTTGGCTGTGACTGGATTGTTGTCAGAAAGATACGTCTTCACTATCTCTCCAACAGTCTTTTCCTTTGCTTCGCGAAGAAGGATGACAAGAACCAGTTTGAAATGTTGGTAACCTTTTCCATGGATCCAGTCCCAAGCGATCTTGGCGCAGAAAGTGGTCTTCCCCACACCACCCTCACCTTCCACTAACAAGCGTTTAGGATAGATTCCGTTGACTTCGGTCCTGAGGAGGTCGTCGTATAGAAGCGGTCTTTTGTGCTTGTTACCTTTGTCTTCTTCCATCAACGTTAGATTGGTGAAGATTCGGTCAAATTTCAGTAGGAGCTCGCTGTTCAGTGGATCGGCTTGAATCTGACAGAGGTGAATTGCCAAATAGCGTTTGACATCTTCAGCAACCCGCTTGATGTCCTCCTCTGTCATTGAGGGTATGTCATCACCCACCTGACCTGTGATGAGATGGTGAAGAACGTTGTCTCTATTATTGAAAAAGAATGCTACCATTGTTTAAACGTAAACAAATATAAATAGCGGCAGCCAAAAAAAAGGACATTAACAATGAATCACAGGAATGTAATATCAATAAACGTTACATCCCAAATCTCAATTTAGATTTGCATGTGAATCATGATCAGTGGCCGACAAATCAATTATTTCCTAGATAGGGGCTCTCACAGTGATTAAAGGATTGACATTGTGCCCTGATGTCACTACCCCATTCATGGGTTACTCGGGTAGATACTAAGATATCAGGCCTTTTCGTTAATTTGTCGGGTTTTAGATCATCTTTTAATGAGCAAATATCGCGGTCATATTAAAATGTGCATGATCTTGTGCATTTCATATTAAAGAAGATAAAAATGATTTCTACATGTACATGAGAGTAAATGTGCAATTTCTTACTTATGAATTTGATCCAAACTATAGTGGGGATACTAACGTGATACATTGTCTCTTTCTCTCTCTCTCTTTATATATATTTATATATGTATAGTATATACATTGTATGCAGTATCCAACAAAAGTGAGGACACCCTTATAGTAAATGTTAAATAAAACAATATTCCAAAACTCCTCACTTTGCTGAAATTTTAATGGAAGACGCAATTTTACTTTTAATGCTAAATAATAATAGCAAAAATACTAATAATCAAAATGGGTTCTTGTATAAAGCTCATGTCTAGCTTGACACGCTCGATAATTATAACCCTATCTACATGGCTGCCATTCCAGTGCACTATCATTTTAAGGAGTTAATGCCTGCCAGGTACCCATATATCTCCTGGTCGAGTGTGGGAAATGTACATACATTTCTTTAGCTATACATGAACCCANGCATGGAGTCGCCAAGCTTGTCTTTCTCGAACCGACTTAGTTGAGCCTCAGAGAATCCTAAAGCTAGTCCGACCTTCCTGAAATCCGATGAATCCATACCGTCGGCAAGAAGATAGAGCTCGAGGTCTGTCAGACTTCCAGGGCTAAATTATAGACACAAGAAGGATGATTAATTTCATGTCGCGCTTTATTAGATATTTGCGAAATTTTGTATTAAAAGAACTTTCATTTTGCTCCTTTGACTCGCGAATACAGTGTTTTACTGCATTGAGTTAAAATAATTGATATCGTCACCTGTAATAGAAGTACTAGACAAACACTGCAAAATATTACGACATGTACCTGTCAAACATAACGAGAATATGCAAACCTTCTTCTCTTTTGATTTCATTCATCAAATCCAAAGATTTTTTTTCCAGCAAACTCAATGACCTGTATTCTACTAGTCGATAATTGAAACCCGACGGTTGGTTTAAGGGCTTGTTCAGAATCGGGTTTAACAAAGAAAATCTGTCTGTTTGAGACGTCCTTCATTAATCTTAATCGTAGACTCGGATTCGGGTTCAACCGAATATGAAACAATAGATTTTAATGTTCCAAAGATGCTCGTTCATGCTGCTTACTTGTTATTTGGACCAGGGTTTCGTTCTACGTCACCGGATCTCAATAGGAGTATGTTGGTCATGTCTGGACAGTCATTTCCTTGGATTGCATCTGCTTCACCGGTGGTTGTCCCTGATCGGAGTACCGGATAAGTCGGTGATCCGTGATTCTCCGTTGCTTCCTAAGAATGAATGAAAGTTACGAATTAAAGATAGGCTTTTAACTCTGTAAACTATATGAACAAGCCATACTGAGATAATAACATTGTGCCACATTGTATTTCTGGCGGGGGATTTGTATCGATCATTTTTAGTCTATTTTAACATTTCTAAAACAACAAATATCGCGAAGAGGTGATATAAGGGTGTTCATGGAGCCACTGGACAAGATGATTCATGATATTCCGTTGATTCCTTAATGAAATTCATGGACAGAAGACCATTTTCAAAAGAATAAATAGACGTTATTTGTCAAAAAAAAAAGTAAAATCACGGGGGATTAAGAGTGAAAGGGTAAAGGATACTTTTACCATTGATTATAATGCAACGAACGTCAAATCAAAAAATGTCCACAGCCAATTGAAATAATCAAACTGTCCTCTATAAAAACATATTATATAGCTCCAATTTTGCTAGTCACGTATCCCGTTTACAAAAGCAATTTTACACGCAGAATTGGCACTTGTCATTTTTTTCCTCGTCTGTCATATTTTTTTTTTTAATGGGATAGGGTGGTACTGGGAAAAAAATACACATAAATATCAATCGTACCCTGATAGATGATGTTGTTTTCCCGGTGTTTATCGTTTTGTCTGACGGCGCAGAGTTTGATGTCTCCTCCCTGTCCATTTGGATACGATCTGTCTCACCTGCGATGGAGACAGGTACATGTGACTCTGATGTGACTACTTCATGTTGGTCTGTTTTTCGTATTTGGACGGATTTAGGGGGATTAATGGTAATGTGTCTATTGTCCAATTCGTCTTCTACGCAGGGTTGGGGAACTGCAATTTGCACGCCAGTTGTATCGGGTACAGGATTGATCTTATTTGCCGTTGGAGAACCATTGTTTTCAGCACACGAAAACTCAGAGTGAGAGACATCGTTCTGAGCAGGGTTTTTTACAACGCATCGGAATCCTCTCTCCGTGACAGTATCAAACTCTGGACCGTCACATGGTGACCGAGTCTGACAATTAGCATTACATCTGCTAATGCTGACGTCACATGAAGGCCCGGTTTGAGCGGTATTAAGGTTGACATTGTAAGAAGACGCAGGTCGATGGGCCGTGTTCCCTGGAGGACTATGCGCATCAAATGAAATACCAGTAGGAGATGAGATGTTACAGTCAGGATTATTGTTTTCTTTGGGTGGCTCAGCATTCCTGTTTTGTTTTATTAAGTTTTGAAGTTTCCTCCAAAAGTAGTTGTAGTCATATTCTTTCCTCCTACGGCGCATGAACGTGCCGATCCTGACACGCCACTCACCGACAGACACAGGCATGGTGACATCCAGATGCTTTATACTATAACAGATTTAAAGAAAATACAGAAATTAGTAAAATTGGAAATATTTGGATAACAAGAAGTGGATCTTTTGAATGTATAAAGTTACTATATTAACAGTGACTAACACGAATTGAGTCTGTATTTCAAATCAAAGTTAGAGATAATCAAGTGATGATCTTCAAGAATATAGTGCTTGTCCATATTAGGGATTTTTGTTGTTGTTATTGTTGAGTTTATCGGCGCTATCCATCGTTTTCGATGATTTCCGCCAGGCTGTGTGTGAGGGCGTCTTGCTCTAAATTCTGCTGCTCTATACGTTTCTGTGATTCTGATACTTGCCGGTGTATGAGATACAGATTTAATACCTCGACCTTTGTTATTGGCGGAGTGCAAGGTTATGGAGAATTAATGTGCTCGTTACTCATGATTTGTTTGTCATTTAATGTTAGAGCTGGTTGGAATTAATATCACGAAGTTTTGGTGTCAATTTATAGAGTTAATGATAAATAATGTGTCTTATGTTTAATAATAGTTTACGCATTTAAAAGTCGGCTGTCATCATTTATTCAGGCTTCGTATGTCCATCATCTCCTCCGTCACTTTGTTACTTGTATGCCTTAAGGCATGAAAAGCACAATCATGATACCTACACAATGCTATAATACACTTTATAATTCTCTGTGCCGAGGGAGTATTTGTATTTCAATATGTCGATCATATTGCTCCGGTTGTCTCATTTTCGCTCGCTGGACGTATACAGCAGACGACCATCGGCGGATTAGACGACAGTTGGTAGTAACTTTGTATGTGAGATTGTTTTGCTAAATATGAAATACAAGATCATTTTCCATAACATTAAACTATTATTGATATCTGATAATTAAACAGTTATTAAAATAAACCTACCAAACTACATAATACAATGAAATACTTGACTTAAAGTAGGGAAGTTTGATGTGGTGCACAATTGCACCCCTCTGTAAATAATCGAATAGTCCATGGTGATCATGAATATTCATGTTTTTGCTTACCCCGGCAAAACGTTTGCTTTTACTAAATGGAAAAGTTACGGTCGGGGGTTGGATGAAAAGGACATAATGAACCAACCAGAAATGATCTATGATAATTCATGCTTCGTATCCTTCGTGTGCTTGACCTATAATCTTACAATCGCTTGGCAAACTGAGTCCGAAGTTCGACTTGTTTCACATGTGTTATATGGGCAATGGCGAGCTTGCCACCTATTTTGATCAAATTACGGTGGGTGAACTTTCAAAAGTCAATGGGACATGAGGGTTTCAATGAAAGAGCAAGTGATAACGTACGTCGGGGTGGATCTGCTTTTCGTTCAAACAAAAAATGAATTTTTAACGATTTTGGGGGTAAAATTCCATAGGCTAACATGTTAGGCTGCTAACTCTGACGATAGGGGGCGTTGTCAAATGAGACTAAACGGAGCTATATGAAATCGCTTTGAGCTCCAGCCTCTTCGCCAACCCCCAAACCCCAATTTTTCTTTCTTTTACCCCTTTTCATTTGCTTCTCCTTTTATTCTCTTCTCGCTTTTTTTTTTTTCGTTTTCATCTCTTTCAAGTCTTCTTGGACAACTGGCTTGGTCGGTCATTTACCCGGATCTGCCTATCAACATGCAAATAAATTCTTAAAACATTATTTTATTCATATTTTAAATTTTGAATCCGACTACAAAACTACTTAATGTGCAACCTTCCACAATAATGACTTTGCGTAAAAACGACATGTAAACGAAACATCCGTACATGCGAATCCTGCTAACAACGGTGTAAATTTGGAGTCACGGTCTTAATCGTTAAAACTTACTTTCATATAATTTATTATACAGCCTGGCCACAAAATTATGTTACATCAAAAAGAAGGAGAGAGAGACACACAGAGAGTTAGAGAGAGGGGTTGGTGGGAGATACAGAGACACAGACAGAGCTAAGACAGAGAGAGAGATAAAAGGAGAAAGAAGGAGAGAGAAATGGAATAGTTCTTAAACCATGTTCCCTGTATTGTATGCTACATATATAATTGCACTAAATAACAGACGGAAACTGGCTAGAAAGTAACTGTAATTGAACTGGTAATTAGAAAGAGGAAAAAGGCTAGTCGTAATTAACAATCAAAGATAATAAATGGAAAAATTGCTTTCATTTAATATGTTCAATAACCACTGAATGAAATGTGGCTACAGTCATTAGAGTGTGCCTGTGTTACTTTGGGGTTTTATGTGAATTCAGAACTGATGGTAGCTAGGCAAACGGACATTTAATTTTTTTTTAAATGCCAAGTAAGGCGGAAAAACATTGCTTATTGTGCAAAACATAATCATACCTGGCATTGGGCCAGTGGAAGACTACCTAATATGGTATTAGAGTGAGAGAGAAGATAACGCGTGTGCGTGTGTGGGTGTGTGTGTGTGTGTGAGTGTTTGTCCGTGTGTGCGTGAGCGAGAGAGAAGGAGAGAGAGAGAGAGAGAATGAAGGNGGGGGGGGCTATGCCTCGACATACTTTCATTCCTATAGGTCTCTTGTATAGTTCTTGATAATAGTTATATACAATGAATCGTATACAGGGCGCGGCGCCAGTTTATTTTATTACGGCGAATGGGTGCCTCAGGTCAGGGGTTTTAGGAATTGTATTACGGTCAGATGAACATATTTCGATACCTTATTTCTGACAGTGGTAGGTCACTAAATGGCATGGAGTCCAGGGGCGGAGCCCCCAGAAGTTAAGGGGTTTAAGGTATTAGATAATGGTCAGATGAGCATCCCGGAGCCCCGCCGCTTCGCGGGCTCTGACACTTAAGGATTTTAAATAGCTATATTTTGTTCGCCAACCGTAAATTTGGTAATGTGTTATTATCCACCAAACGCATAAAAAAGTATGACTTACAAAAAAGTGTGGAAAAATCCCAGAAAATCATGTAATTTCAGCCACATTTGTATATCACTGGTATCGAATCAGATATAAAACACGTTTGAATTTATTTGGGGGAGGGCAATTGTCCCAGTTTATTTTATTAGGGGGCGAAGGGGTGCGTCAGGTGCAGGGGTTTTAGGAATTTTATTACGGTCAGATGAACATATTTCGATACCTTATTTCTGACAGTGGTAGGTCACTAAATGGCATGAAGTCCAGGGGCGGAGCCCCTAGAAGTTCAAGGGTTTAAGGCATCAGATAACGGTCAGGCGAGCATCACGGAGCCCCGTCGCTTCACGGGCTTCGACACTTATGAATTTCAAATAACTATATTTGTTGTCCAACCGTAATTTTCTTGATTTGTCATTTTCCACCAGACGCATAAAAAAGTTTAACTTACAAAAAAAGTGGTCAAAATCCCGGAAAATCATGTCATTTCAGTCACATTTGTATATCACTGGTATCGAAATAGATATAACACACGTTTGAATTTATTTAGGGGAGGGCAACTCCCCCCCCCCCTATCAGTAGGCCACTGTCTATACTAATGTTAATTAAAATCCTAGATGATTAATAAAATATCAGGCCATCTGAAATGAATTTGTGATACTCCAAGTTTTCACATAAGCATTTAAAAAATGAACATGTTGCTTTTTTCGCAGATCATATTCACAACAGTTTTTAAAGAGAAGGTTGAGTTCTGGGAAGAGGTGAACAATCATTTGTGAGCGTTATCATTGTATTATGCCAGTGTGGAAAACATCCGAAAGAAATGTTCCCTGAAAAGCATGGCCCTAGCTTCAAATGCCTTAATATTCTAAATATGGCATGTAACATCATAACAATCGGGACGGATTTGTATGCCACATGCTCGTGTAGTCCCATATACATCTTTCCATGTACAGTGCTTGCAACTTTACCATTTTGATGATTCCAGAACCTTGCAGTATGTTAAAAAAAAAACCTTTTCTGATCGATTCAACGTTTCTTTCACAATGCAATCGCATGACCAGAACTCTACTTTATCTTTAAGCACAGGAACATTTCTTGTTTTAAAGATCTCTTTAAAAACTACAAACCAGTGTACGATATATTCATTTATATATAATATTATTCAACCAATTGCATTGAGTTGTTGTTGTTGTTGGCAATCAGTCAAGCCCTTACTGTTATCACCAACGCCTTTCTTTTTTAATATTAATTTCCTTCTTTCACTTTTTTCTCTCTTTTTAAAATAAGATTATCAAAAAATTAAAGTGTAGGCTTCTTTCTCTTTTTTCTTCCTTTTTCCCCCCTTAAAATGAAAAAAAAATGACAAAATGTAGATTTTTGTATTCTGTAGGTTACCGCGTAGTCCTGTCCGTTCTAAGACACCGTCCAGACACCGTCCTGTCTCTCTGGTGTAGACAGGGGGCGCCCTTTGGGATACATTAATAATCTGGAAACTCGCAAGAAGAAAGGAATTGAATAACATTGAATAATAATAATAATTTAAAATCAAGAGGGTACTTTTGAAAATGTAAATTGGCTTTGAGCGACCTCGCAAACTTTAATGAACCTTCGATCTAAAACAATTTTGTGATAAAGTGGTGTTTGTAATCGCATTGGACAATTAAACTTTTTAGGGGAAACAAACAAAATGTGGGCTTTTGTGAATGATGGTGCAAAAAACAAAAACAAACAAAAAAGAGATTATTTTGGGTTAATTGAAACGTTTCGTTCTAAGAACGAAACGGTATAAAGCGTGTTGAATGTTAGCATCTGATAAATTTAAGAGCCTTAAAATATCGTCGGGATTAATACAATCTATTTCAGCGAGTAGCATGGATCTTTCAATTAAATATTTCGGGCACTTTGCTATAAAGTGTTCAGCGGTTTCTACTTCTCGACACGAGTTACAGTGTCCAGTTGGATGTATTCCCATTCGGCCTAGATCCGCGTTAAGACCGATGTGTCCTAGTCGTAGTCGACATATTACCTTTTCTTTTGCCCGCTCTAGTTTGCAATTGAAGGTTTGTGAAACCGATTTTTGGATTGTTTTATAGTGTGTATTTGGAGAAACTTGCCATCTTAATTGCCACAGCTCGGTAAAATGCCTCTCTAAAATGCCATTCACTTCTGAGATATTAAGGCTGTTTTTTATTTCAATGTGTTTGTTGAGAGCTACCTTAGCATGAAAATCTGCACATTCATTTCCCGTTATTCCACAGTGGGAGGGAATCCATTCAAAGCTAACATTTATATTTTTAATTAAAGGTGGGATAGGCTTACAAGTATTTCTGAAATAAAATTATCTTCTTTTCTTGTTCTTTAATGCTACTAATGCACTTAATGAGTCGCTGAAAATAACTGATCCTACATATAAAGTATCCATTACTGCTGTAACCAATTGAGGTCCAGCATTGACTGGGTAAGGACACAATTTATACCATGTATTTTACCAGAGCATATGGGGATAATTTACACACGTTATGTACATTGGAAATCGTACATAATAATGATAAGATTTTTTGTTATAGAGAGCTACAACGAAACTATATACCTTTACTTTACAAAACAACGGGTTCATCACAGTTTTAAAAGATGGCAACAAGAATGTTTTACGTCAAGTGGAAGGTTGTTCGAAAGTTTGAGTGTTCTTTTTTTAAAAGCGGTTAGAAGCAGGTGAGTGTACATGACTTTATGTGTGGAATTTAAAGATAATGATTTTGATAAATAATTTGGAACGTGTCCATTAAAAGCTTCTTTTTTTTTTAAACAGAAGCATCTTGAATGCAGTTTTATGCCTTCTCGTTCTACTATGTAAGCATGTTAAAACAGATTTAAGATGGAAACAAATCGAGGAATCACATGGAATTGTTCAGATTTCAGTCAAATAACAGGTAACAAACAACTCACATGTAAGGTTAGTTCTTGATCGTGTCATGGAGAATCAGGAAGGTTGGTGTTCATTTCATGACGAATCCGGTATTTTTATTTTGTCGAAACACGCAATGCTCGGAAGACACTTGCCCCA
>BEXV01002479.1:0-12469 GCA_003118195.1 Hemicentrotus pulcherrimus
TTCTGTCTTCTGCTACGCCAATTATTGGATGAAAATACGTCAAAATTTGCAAGATCGTCGACAAATGGTGAAAGACTGTTACAGATCCATGATTATAGGTATGTTGAGGAGTGTAAAATTGTGTTTTTGATGTATTTTATATTGAATAGATATTTTTATTTTGTTTTTTTCTATCAGGCAATTTTTTTTACTTGGACGACGAGCGCACAAAATCGTAGGCGTAGAAGCCTTAAGCGCGGGCATTGGCCTCCCTACCATAAGTACAAGTTCACCGACATCCCATTGAAATGTGTGTATTAGGTTTAACACAAATTTCATTGGGATGTCGGTGAACTTGTACTTATGACGGTTTCATGTAATGCTGCCTTAAAAAATAGTTCACAACCTAGGCTTTAGGAATTTTATTTGTTATAGATCTATATCATATATTTAAAAGGTGTTGCAACAATTCAAGCTCTATTTGCTTAACTGCTTATGTTTCATCACCCTTGTGTGTTCATTCTTTAAATTGTATAAAAGTTGCAACTTGTCTTTGATAAAACATGGTTATATTTTTTTATGTGAAGTCTATTCAAATGGACTTTAAAATTGAAGATGATTTGTTATATCATATTTGTTCTCATGTGATGTTTACTCAAGTGATTTGTGAAATTGTGAACATGCATGCATGCATAAACAAATAAAACACCACGATGATTTATGCCTGTAGTCTAAGACAGTGAAATAAATCAAACCATTCAATAGAAGTTTGTCAAAACTTTCACTCTTTAAAATGATTATCTCTCCTGACTGCATCTGGAGTGCTAAAACATTAATTTTTGATCAGGTATAACGAGTTGGATTTGTATTATTATTTTGTGCATATTTTTTTGATTTTCTATATGCTTTTTGATAGACTTTTTAATTACTCTCCTTCTTCCTCTTAGCCGGAGAAACCCAATTTGAAGCGTTCTAGAGAGAGCAGAACGCAGGATGAAGGAGTGGATCCAACCAAGATGGCAAGGAGGGGAAGAGGAGGAGGAGATGAGATGCCTGAAGGAATGGTCGGGATGTCTAGCTCCCTCAGTGCAGAGGAGAGGGAGCGTATCCTTAAGATGGTTGATGAGGAACCAGAGGTAATAGATACATGTACCAGACCATCAAGGACAGACAGGCAGTTTGCACTTATACAGCCTTTTTACTAAACTCTTTGTACAATCATATGTACAGAGAGCGTGATATCTGTAAAAAGTTATAAATCACTGATTATGAGAAGGCTGGCATAATCTGCTACACATACATGTAGTCTGTGTACTTTGATCAAATCCATCAAATCCATGGTAACATTTTTTTTTTCTACTCATTCGTTATAGGCTACCAGAACATGTAAGAGATTTGTTTTTGATATTTTACTCTCATTTTCATGTTATCAATGTGTTTACACTGTTTTTTTCTCATTCTTTTCCAGACCCCTGCTCTTGATGACACAAGTTTGAGGAAACTCATTCTGGGATTTGAGAAAAAGGTTTATAGGAACCAAGAACTCCGCATCAAGTTCCCTGATCTCCCTGAAAAGTGAGTACCTTTCTGGAATATTGTTTGACAGTTTTTCCTTTATTCTTTCAGACACACAGCAAGATTTTAGAGAGAAAAAGAATGCAAGAAATATCAATTTTTGTGGCTAAAATCAGACAAAAGTGTGATGAATCATTATTTCAGATTTTAACATCAATTTAGTTTTGTGCATGAAAATTTCATAGTGACTTTTTGGAAAAGCTGTCGGTTGTGAAAGCTTCAAATCCTTATTTGTTAACATTGTTTAAATTGACACACCACGACCTAAAGTGAAATGATAATTCTTTACATCTTAATGAATTATATATCCTTCAACTTGCACTTTGTTTCAGATTCATGGAATCAGAGATTGACTTAAACGACACCATCCAGGAGCTCCATGTGATTGCTACTGTACCTGATATGTATCATCATTTGAAAGAGCTCAATGCAATCAAGTCAATCCTACAGCTGATTGGACATGAGAACACTGATATCTCCATCGCTATCATCAACCTGCTTCAGGAGATGACGGATGTGGATACGCTGACGGAGAGTGAGGATGGAGCAACAGTGCTTATCGATGCATTGGTAAGCTCTAATTTGTGTTCAATGCCACACTTAAAGTAATATCAGAATTCTCATTAAATCTTATGATGGCCATTTAAGCAGCAATAAGTTTTGCCAACTATTTAATTTGTAAAGCGTTTAGAAACATTGCATCAAGCGCTCTAGAAATACAATGTATTATTCATTATTTAACTTACACAAATTTATGTTGTGATTCAGATGTTATGCACCTCAAAACTTTTCACAAATCATAAAGTAGTGTTAGAAATCTTAGAATAATGATGAAATCTCCTCTAGATGGTTGCAAATTAAATACGATGTGATATTTATATATCCACTCAGCAACAACAAAAAGTGGACACTATTTATAATAATATTATAATTTAAGACAATATGCTATTGGAATTATACCATTCACTCATGAGTGAGCATAGCCATTTAACAATATATGAGTCTCTAAAAGAAAACAGCAAAAATGGGGCATCAAGCTATTCAAATGTTGATGAACATTTCCATGTTGTGGACTCAAATTAAAATAATGAGGGGAAAAAAACATTCACAAGAAAAATGAAAGGAGAGGCATCTTGACTGTGCTTGTCAAAAACATGCAGTCATGAGATTACAATTGACATCCATATCACCATCCTTCTCATTGTTTCTCATACTTTGTTTTCATTGTTGAACAAGAGTACCGGTAGGTATTTCACCGATGTACATGTTTATTAACATTTGAATAGCTACTTGCTCTATTTTGAAATTGTCTAAGTCAGACCTTTTTTGTGTGTGATTGTTTTTAGCTGGAAGAGCAGGTATGTGCTACATTGGTGCAGAATCTGGATAGATTAGACGATAATGTGAAAGAAGAGGCAGAAGGAATCCATAACACACTGAGTAAGTATCAAACTTTATATTTCTACGATAGGGAATAGGCCTTAGGGAAACATTGACAGGATCTTGGATCTTGGATTGGATTCCTCCGGAACATTCCACTAGGGAATTTTAACTGGAGGTGTGGCTTTGAGTGGTCAGTTACTTTGGGCTTGTGGGTTTTAAGAAAGTGAAAAGCTCTGCTTTGAATGCAGAGGTAGTTTTGGCAGAAATTACTGAAGACGATAGGTTGTTCCATTTCTTTGTGGTTTTGGGAAAGAACGAGTTTGCATGGACATCAGTTCTTGTGTGATAAAGCTGGAATTGGTGGTCATGCCCCCGTATTCTGCCGTGGATCTTTGGGGTGACGTATTTCCAATGGTCGATATCCATAGTCCCATTTGGTGTTTTGTAGAGGCAGGTTAATCTGTTTGCTCGTCGTCTTTCTTGCAGCGGCAGCCATCCAAGGGATTCTTTGAGCGACGTAACACTTGTCACGTCGCTCATTTTCGTCGCTCATTTACACTCAGTTTACTGTACAATGCTTACTGAGCTCTTATCTGTTTTGGTTGATATAAATAAATATATATCATAGGCAAAGTCCACACCTTTTTCTTTATTTTGCACAGTGCATTAGTAGATACAGTTTTAAATGTAAATATCAACTTTGTAGTTTATGTTGTGTTCCATATCCAATCCCTTTATATAAATGTCAACACAATCATGTGAAAAAACTCTGTAATGAGCAAATCATAAAAGTAATAAAATATAACCATGTTGAATACTAAACCTGATATAATTAAGGATGAAATGGAACCTCTTGGAAATATATGGACACACTTAATAGATATAAAAACATATCTTAGGGGTTATAGAGTTGTGTTTTGTTTTGTTTAGTTTATTTGCATTTCATTGCAAGCTTTACAGCATGTATACGTCTTTTAACATTGTTTGTTATTTCATGTATTTGTGTTCCTTTTTTTGTGTACAGGGCCTCTCAGAAAAACAGTACTAATACTCAGAGAGTTACCCTGTTTAAATAAAAACAAATTAATAAATAAATAATATATGAATAAATGTTCTCTCTCTTTTCAGGTATCATAGAGAATATGGCTGAGTTCCGACCTGAAATGTGTCCTGATGCTGCACAGCAAGGCTTGATGCAATGGCTTCTTAAGAAACTCAAACCTAAGGTCACATTCGATGCCAACAAGCTCTATTGCAGTGAGATCCTAGCCATCATATTACAAGACACACAAAGTAAGATTTCATTCCAGTCTTCTTTACATTGTTTGAGAGAATACAGTATGCTTGGATAGAAGGATAAAAAGATAATGGAGGAATAGAGAGAAAGAGAGGATGGGAGAAAAGGGAAAATATAGAGGAGGAGTCGGGGTAGCGCAAGTAGTACACTTCAGACTTAATGTCAAATTCATAATCAGGATGGATGACCATACAAAGCCAAATTTCTTTCTTGTACTGAAGAGATCGTCACACCAACTAATTTAAAAGAATGGTATGTATCATGTCTTTCATGTCATCATGCTTACGTCATTCCAAAGAATTGTTTTTTATTGCTTGCAGGAAACAGAGTATTGCTTGGAGAACTTGATGGAATTGATGCACTCTTACAACAACTAGCTGTAAGTATATTTTAGATCTTAGAAGATTTTCCTTATATTATACCTTTATCACAAGCTGGAGGCATCAGATTTTCCTTACAGTCTATCTGTTTGTGTGTAGTTGCATCACCTTACATGTACTTTACCATGAAAGTATTTGAATTAGTTAGGATTCAACCAAACATCTTCCAACTCTCTACATTTTTAGCACAAAGAGGTAAAACTTTTATTTGAGAGTTTTAGAGAGTCAATTTTAAGAAGATTTATTTCTAACTTGAAAACCCTGAAATCTATATAGATACTATGTCATGATCATAGACAGAAACATGTTGTCAACAATTTCATAGATTTGTGTCCATTCATGTTTAACCTTCACTCTAACAGAATATATGTATTGAAAGTAATACATATAATTATGTGCACCTTCAAAATGTTGTATCTCCTTACTAGTATTTCAAGAAGCATGATCCCATTAACAGTGAGGAGCTGGAAATGATGGAAAATCTCTTCAACTGCCTCTGCTCATCCCTTATGTTGCCTGGCAACAAGACAGCATTCCTCAAAGGAGAGGGACTACAGCTGATGAACCTCATGCTCAGGTACGAGGAGCTAGTCAGAGTTAATAGAAGTGATTATGTTGAAAGTGATGCCTGTAACTATGATGAGGAGGAGGAGAGGATGATGGTGAATTGATGATGATAATTGTGGTGATAATGGTGGCAGTGGTATTAATGATGGTTTGGGTGTTGATGGTGGTATCATTAGGATTGATATCACTGATATTACTGTATCATAGAGGTCAGTAGTGCTTTTGTAATGAAGAAGATGCCAATATTTATGGTTGTCATGATATGGGTCCTGCTAACTTGATGCAATAGCTGTATGTTAATAACACTCCCGAGTTCAAACCATAACAGCACAGTTTTTGTATTACATGTACCAAGTGCGGTGTATAGTTCAGACGATAGTGTATACTGCATTGGTTCTGTTATAACAGTAATATACTAGTGGTTATTTTACCTGACTGCTAAGAAAGCATAAATGCTTTAGTAAGCAACTAGAGGACCGACTGCTTAAGGTTCTCTCCAACAGACCTGGTAATGAGGATTAATGCTTTACCAAAAGGCACTAGCGCATCGCCTTTGTTTCGAACCCGGTTCACTGGATTACGAGACCACTGCTCTACCAACTGAGCTATCGCGCCTCCCCTGACTTACTTGTTTCTTTGCTTTTTCTAGGGAGAAGAAGCAGTCGAGACACAGCGCTTTGAAGGTGTTAAACCATGCCATGACTGGTCAGGAAGCTGGTGATAACTGTACAAAGTTCATTGATATCTTAGGACTACGGAGTTTGTTTCCCCTCTTTATGAAGACACCCAAGATCACCAAGAAAGGCCCTGGAGACAGTGAACATGAAGGTAGGTGGAACTGACTGGCCCTGTTTTTAATATGCCATTTTTGTAATGTAATCAAATTTAATGTATAAACCATTGTTAAGAGCCATGGTACAGGTTATTTCATTCACCTGTCACAAATAAGTGTATTTCAATAGTCATAATGCAAATTGCATACATATGGGCCCGAATTCACAAAGCAAGGTTTGAGCTCAGACCAAGGTTTAAGCTCAAACCTCCTTTTGTTTCGCCAAACCTCTTTTTGTTCTTTACAAACCAGGTTTGTAAAAATCGCGTCAAACGCGTCATATGACATACGAAAAGCAAGGTTTGTCGACAAACCTCCTTTGTGAATTCGAGCCTCTGTGTTGTAAGGTAGGAAAAGCCATAATGTTTGTCCTACCGAACAACAATCAATGTATAACATTGTAACATGGCACTTAACAAAAATGTATGGATTAGATTTGATAAGGTTACACAAATGGCCTATTGCTTGATTTTATTGGTAAGCTCTCTTTCCATCCTGAGTATTTCGATATTCTAATTTCTATCATATCCACTTTAAAACAGTGTGACTGCATATAAGTGCATTAATAACATAAATAAAATCATGATAATACAAGGGTCAGATACCCTCAAAGCAATTGATGTACAGTATATGAATATCATGAAATTTATTGATTTGATACATGAAAGTAAGCAAATCTACAATTGAGTATGTAGTGCAGTATTTGATTTAGTAAGAGAAAGAATTATCATAAGTGACAGACTCTTTGCATGCAGGATAGAGGGAATACTCTCCTAGTAGGGTAGCAGATTTATGGCAAATTTGTCAAAACTACAGACTTCTTCGAACTTGTCTACATTCTGAGGATGTAATGTTTTCTTTAAAGGCATCGTTTAACAATGTTAACACTGAGATGCATGGCCCTACGTGTTATCAGTGTCTGTGATATGGTCTGGTGTAATATTGAAGCCATAAAATAAATTGTACTTCAAAATGATCATGAAGTACCTTAAAAAAGTAAAAATCTTTGAGTGACCGGTTTTACCATACTCCTTTTTCCCAATAGACTGTAGTAGTTTTATAAAAACTGTTAGGAAAACGCAAAATTTGATTTTGATTTCCAATCATAAATATCTTAGTTATCAGACAGACAGGCGATCGGCTTGTAAAAGTCATGGGTTTTTGACTGACCTAAAGCTTTATAATTATGATTGCAGCATGAGCTAAATTCAGGATTTTGTTTCAGAATCTGAGGCAATGTTACCGAGTCACTTTAATGAATGATACAATTCAAAAGGAGAAGACCATATTTCTTCATTTACGTCAGAAACATTATCACATGTTAAAGCTGTAACAATGAAATTGCTATGATTTCTTGATTCAGAGCATGTGTGTTCCATCATTGCTGCTCTGTTCCGCAATGTTACCGGGTCTCACCACCAGAGGCTGGTTGGAAAGTTCTCCGAGGGTGATCATGCCAAAGTAGATCGTCTGATGGAACTTCACTTCAACTACCTCAAGAGGGTTCAGGCTTGCGATGACAAGATTGAACGCGAGAAACAGGTATCCATTCTTTCCATTATTCTTTCCTTGACTTTTTTTCTCTTCAAGTACATCAGAATTTAACCAAGCTTTTGCCTGTGGGTTAGTAATGCCAGTATTTTATTTTATGCATGATGAGATGGAAAATATTGAAGGAATTACCTGTGAATTTTCTGTCATATGATTCATCTGTGCTTCAGATACAACATGTTGAGATTTATGTTGATATGTCATACTTTTAAATCAGGACCCATTTCTGGATATACAGATGGTGGCAGGCAGGGGATAAAATGACATATTAATTGCAAGCTTTGCGTGATTTGAAATGACCAAAATACTAATCCATGGAATTCTCTTTCTAACAATGACTCAAACATACACAATAGCTGTATCAGAGTCTTGATTATTTTTATAATCATCTAAGTCTTATTACCATCATCATATCTAATTGCTCAGAGGAGGTTACGAGAAGGTGACATTATTGACGATGACCAGGAGGATGAGTACTACATCCAGAGACTTGATGCTGGTCTCTTCACTCTTCAGCTGCTTGACTACATCATCCTAGAACTATGCTGTAACTCAGGGGTCAGCTCCATCAAGAGTAGGGTTCTACAGCTACTCAACATGCGAGGGGGTACAATCACAGACATCAGGAATGTTGTGAGAGGTAACAAAAAATAAAGCTTTGAGAACACTAAAATTTTGCTGAACTTTCACTCCAGTTGATATTGTATATCATTGTATATAATTTCTCTATTTTGTGGATGATGGGGTATCAGGAAGGTTAAGAGGCAGCAAAGTGTGACGTATGGGAGAAAATAGAGAACAGGTATTTAACCACGATGAGCAGGTAGTATGGAACTTTGCATGCATAAGGTCCATCAATAAATTGATAATAACAATAAAACGGTGCTTATAAATATTGAAGGTAATACATCTAAATTTGTGAAACTAGATATAAAAGTATACTTGTTCAAGGTTTAGGATGATTCAACAGTTTGAGATGCATCTACCTGGTATATAAAATGTTACCAACCTTTGGAAGTTCTTTATGTTAATCATGAAAATTTGTGAATATCAAAAGAATTTAGAAATGAAATTTTGTTTTGGTACCGGTACCGGTTCTGGTACTTACATAGTTCTTGAAAAGGAATGTTAACTAGCACTCATATTGGTCATTTTTTTTCTATTTGTATTTCAGAGTATGCAGGGAACATCGGTGATGCAGACAGTGAAGAGAAAGGAGAAGCTGAGAAACAGAGACTACTCACTCTGATCAACAGGTTCTGATTGAAAGACTATCTCATTGAACATGAAGGGTAGAAATATGCTCTCTACTCTCTGGCTGTTTCTTGCTTTGGAAATTCACCCTGAAGACTTCTATGAGTCTAGTTTTGATGGATATCATTACAAGGACCGTAAAGAGTACAGCCTTTGAATACGCTCATACTGAAGAGGTCCTGTTTACATAACAAATAAAGTCATGAATATTCCCAGATGTTATTGATGACTGCTACTTAGTTTCCGACTGATGGACAATCTTTTAGTGAAACGGCTGTTCACCAAAACTCAACCTACTAGAAGCCTTCCATGTATCAAGTGGATTCTGGACGAATTGGTTGAGGTCTCAAGCCCACTCACAACACTCTTTACCCATCCATCTACAGTCTCCTTTATTCACCAATTCGTACAAAGAGAAAGAGAAGGGAATCTAGTAGGATGTTGAAATCGTTGCAATTCAAGTCATCATATACCTGCATCATAATGGTTGGACCAATTCAATGGGCATAAAGACATTGCTTGTGGTGTGTGCAGGCATGAATCAGATGACTTTGGTGACATTTTCAAAGTTAAACTTAGATTCTTTCGTATGAAATCTTCTCATTCATTTAAATCCAACCCTGGATCTAAACTCATGTTTAACAAAAGGAAAACATAGGCCTCAGACTTATTTCCTCTGTTATGCTTGATTTTGGACAAAAGTCTAAATCTAGCGTGAGGTTCAAATTTTAGTAGAATACAGATCCAGAAGTCCATGAAGTCTACTTGGAGGTTTCCTCGTTCCTCAGGAATGTTGAAATCATTGACTCATTATTTATATAATTATCGTAGTAAATCTCACAAATCATTACAGATGCAGGTTCCAAAGAAAAGGGTTCCAAGTTGACCTTAGGCTCCCTATGTCAGCCAATCAGGAAACTTCTATCAGTCATTAAAGAGAAGGTAGAGTTCTGGGAAGAGGTCAAAAATAATTTGTGAGCATTATCCTTGTATTATGCAATTTCTTATCATTTTGATGATTCCAGGACCTTGCAGTACACACCAATACGTTATGCTAAATGATCAACCTTTTCTGTTCGATTCCACGTTTCTTTCACAAACTCATGACTAGAACTCAACTTTATCTTCAAGCTGTTTTTACAATGATTTCCTGAATTTTCACATATTTGTTGCCTTGTTCTGTGAATCTTAAAGATGTAAATGTAATTTTGAATCAGAGAGGAAGAAGCGTTGACTGACGAAAGAAATCAAAGTATTTAACCATTGTCAAATTATATATTTCATTGGTATTTTTGTGAAAATTATTTGGGCAAGTATACATAGCGATACAAAAAAACTTTATCAGTTAGGTGATCGTAACATAAGGTAGGCTTTTCTATAACTTTCATTAAGCAGGCGAGCTTTCATCCACACCTAAAAACTCTCTGAATGTTTGCCTGTGAAGCTTTGAGGTTGGAAGTATAGAATCTTGAACCATGTAAATGATGTTTGTGGTTAAGTTAACCTAGTTATGAATAGGTTCTCCATGTCGCTTCTTGTACTATTGATACTCCCATTCATGAGATTCAATGGTACAGAATACATGAGTGAACCTGCCATGAACTTATTCTGTTCATTTAAAGAAGACAGTGACATGGTTATCATTTTGAAGGCTATTCTCTGATTGCAGGTTCAGTCACTTTTCTTTTTTTTCAGACTTCAAATACATGTGTAGAACATATGAAGCCATAGTCTGAGTCACTAAGATTATTGAAACCACATCATGAGAATTGCCTACAACAAAATATGAAGCCCAATCCTCTGCTCAATAGGCGCAACTTCATCATCTCGAGATTGCCAAATAGCCAGCTATTTCTAATTTGAGAAATAATCCCAAAGTTACAAATCGCGTGTTCATCAGCTCAAGATTAGACCTCGGAACTTGAAACTCGACCTTGAGAAATTAGCTCAAGATATTTTGCTCATCGTTTGCGCATAGTGGGAGTCTTGGGTCTAGTGAAGATACACCAGACAAATAGCTGGATATTTTGCCAAATAGTGGGATATTTTGCAAACTATCCCAATCTTGGGATGACAATCCCGACCAAATATCACGCTAATTGCAACTTTGGGCTGATGAAGACGCAAATTAGCTGGATAGTTTGCGATCAGGATAGTTCAATTAGTGGGATATTTGGCAATCTCGGGCTAGTGTAAACAGGCCTACTGTAGTGAAATGGGAAGTCATGCAGGGAAATGACCTTGTATTTGAGTCATCTGAAAATTGTGAATGTATGTGTATGATTTGCATACAATTGAATTATCAGTGAATAAATGTGTTGTACATATTACATCTAGAAATTTTGTGATACATTTTTTGTTTATAGTGTATGTGATCCTAAAAAACTTGTAATATGGTAGAAATATGGTGTAGTAGTACAATATTTGTTGAAGAGAGGGTTAATAGATCATTTCATGGTTGACACATGTCCCAAATGACCCAGAATATCCACAGATCTTCAAAACATGAAGAGGTCCCACTTTGTACATTTTGAAACAATCACTCCTACTGCAATGGAGGTGCTACATAAATAGCCTTTGTTTCCTCTTTTCAAAGAATACTTCCACCATTGTATCATGAAGTGCACTGCTTGTGCAAAAGAATATCATTACAGGTACATAACTTTCATGAGCACATATTTTATCTCTGTGTATTTCACAATTTGGTCTGCAGTGACCTTTATCTGTTCATGCATAGACTGCAACTATTAACTGGCTTAATGTTCATGAGGTCCCTAATATTTTATGAGCTTTATTTACCACAATCATAGCGTACATGTAATCTAAAATTGATTCCATTTCATTCATTGGTCCAATGTAAAAAAAAAAAGAAAAGAGTTATAAGTTTAATGCTTCAAAGCCGAGTACATAAAAAAGCACTTTGTGAAGAACATTTACATCAATATAACAAAAACATACGTTATGAGAGGTACATTATGAAATGTAGCATACAGAAAAGAACAAAGATAACTATTACATATTTGCTATGTTTTGTACCGGTATGTTAATTAATGATTGAACATTTTGTTATGTATGATAAATAATTTATTTTCCAAAATAAAGGGTTGTTTCCAGAAGACAAGAAAAATGCTGAAACATCGTTAAAATAGTCCAATGTTAGTTGAATTTTGAGAAATAGTAGTGAAATGAAATGAAACACACCATTCAATTCATTTATTTTATTTATTTATTTATTAGCCTTTTTTTTAATAGGGTGGCTCCATCAGTAGTTCAAGACTGTTTTCCGTGGAGGTCCTACAACATAAATACAAAATTTACAAACATATTGATGTAAACAATAATAATAATAATAATTACAGTGCTTATATAGCGCCTAACACTTACTTTGTCAGAAGTCTCTAAGCGCTCTACAATAAAGCAGCATAATTACAAACAAAGGAAAAGAAACAAAAACAACACAATCGACCAGTTCAATGATTTCAATTATTATAGCACCAAAACAAAAGATTAAATGAAGAATTTAATGCCGCATTTCTTTAAAAATTAGGTAAACTATTCAAAATGGCCGCACCATCAAATGGTTTTTATTTTGGGTAAAATTAATCCTGCGTTTTGTGCACTGCGCTTAAATTTATCCTTTATTTTCCTTCT
>BEXV01002479.1:26607-49446 GCA_003118195.1 Hemicentrotus pulcherrimus
CCCCCCCCCCCCCCCCCCCCCTGGATTCGCCACTGGATCTAGCTTCGAAACCACTCCAACTCGGTCTCGAAATGGTCGGCAGGCCGAGTTATCAAAATGTGAGGGTGACTTTGTATAGATACAGAGCGAGCGAAGAAATCAACATGGAGCGGAGGCGGGGTGTTGTAAATATTTTCCATATTTTGTGGATATGCTGTGTCATATCCATGACAAAAATTCATTACTTGAATGCTTCATTTACTGGCGTAACGCAAAAGGTTTTAGGAGGGCCACTGGATGGACTTATCGGAGTATTCGGAGACTTCAATATGGACAAGAAGACTGATGTTTTCGCCATTACTGAAAATGGTAATACATGTAATAGCCTATGCGGTATACTGGCCCAGCCCCAGAGCTCAGCGGAGAAGCTGTCTGCTGATGAGCTGGGGGCCGCTTCTCGAAACCGTCGTAACTACAAGATCAACGACATCTCGCCACTGTCACGCAACTTGTCAGCTAAGTGTTTCACGAAGCTGTCTTTGCCAAGATGAGCGACAACTTCCGCGACAAGCGAGTTGTCACTGCTCCGAACATGTCATATCTTTTTAATTGCTGTAAAGCGCCATCAGAAGTCAGATTGTTGCTTTTTTATCATGTTTATAGGCCGCGAAATGTACGGCTAGTTTCACTATCATTTTGAGAAAAATAGAGACGAGTTCAGTACATAATTCTCCGGGATGCGAAATGCAAATGTGAAGAAGTGATAAGAATTATACAGAAATTTTAAAAAGCTGAATATAAACATTAAATCACAAATCATTAAAGGTAATACAAAGTTTTAGTATGGGGTCATGAATTAGGTTCAAATGAACATATTGGAAGCATATGCGATCCTACAATATGCAGTGATCGCTGTCGCAGTTGAAATCGAGTCTAAAGTTATGAAATTATTAATAACAAACTGTTTATGTTGTATAACGCTCTCTCAAGGTCAAGATATTAATTACCGTAAGCTATATAACGATGTTTCTTGACTAATTTTGACCGATAAGCTATTCCCGTTTGGTAGTTATATATCACAACTACATATTCTGAAATTTTCAGGGTCGTAGCTACCATTGTACGGCCGTATGCGCTATTTGAAATTTATCAAAATTTATCGGGAGTAGGGGTCTACCGATAAATTTTTATTTTCATTTTTTCTCGAAAGCAAAAGTATTTTAGGGGCTATTTTTTGTAGTGCTTATTATACATCCACAGGGGCATCCAAATATATCAAAATTGTAAAGAATCATTATCCACCAAATTTTTAAAATTTCCAAAAACTTTGTATTACCTTTAAACTATAACATATATGATATAATTAAAAGATATAAGAATTAGTGCTGTCATCGAGAAAAAAAAAATCTTTGTCGACATGTCGTCTTGAATTTTAGCCGACAACGACACAATGTGGACAGATGGTTGGAAGAATGCAATCCTTACAACACCGGCGTGCATGCCAACAATTGTTCGTGAAGGATTTTTATTTGCTGCAGCCGTAAGTAAGATGACCGATTTCGAGTTTGTATTCACTTTGAAATACAAATAACACAAAACCAAAGTGTTATGTTATAAAAAAACAGTGTTGTTTGTAAAATGATTCAAAGTGCGTGTAAAGCCTGTAAATGGGTTGATTCTTGTCGACAATATACTATCCCTGTCGACATGTCGCCTTCCCGTAAAAATGCACTTTTAACGACAAGGTTGTCGACAGAAGGCTTGTCAATGACAGCACTAATAAGAATGTTACACATTGTTGTCCATAGTTGATCCATAGTCTTTTCTTCGGATACCACATACCTTTGGGGGCCTAGGTCTATGTGCATTATTATTCACTCTCTAATTCCTTCTTCCAAATTATATTTTTGATATCAAATCAATTATATAACAAGTATTTATGAGACTCTAGCATAAAACTGGCTGAGAAAAGGTATTTTTCCTAAAATTCGTCATCACATAAAACTAAAAAGTACGTATTGATAAACTATCACATTACGGTATCCTTCAACTACCTTTTGATTGGACTGTCAAAAAAAAAAACACTCACTGGTTTTTCTTCAATTTAAGCATCTTTTCAAAAATATTCAAATCGTTCAATGATCTTCATTTGATAATGACACCATTTGTTATTTATTTTAGGAGAATTTATATGTTTATATATCTTGTTGAACAATTTTAGCCCCAAAACATGTTTTTGGTTATTCGTGATGAATCAAATGGATCGAAGACTATGACGAAAAAAAAATGACGAAGACTATGTTCTTGAGCCGCTAGCGTCGCGATATATCGATATCTTGTCTGTCATGGCTTCGTGAAATGGTTTATCCACTTCATGACATCTCCGTTGGTCGCCGACAAAGATATGACTGTCGTGGAGTTGGTTTCGAGAAACGGCCCCCAGGTGTCCCCGCATCGGTTCCATTGCAGGAATGCTAGGCAATTGGAAGTGCTGTGCACTTTGACTCGAATCCAGGGATTTCTCAGAAATTTTAAAAGAAAATACAGATCTAGATTCAGCTATTTTTCAATACTGATACTAGTCAACATGAAATTTGGTTTCCTTGTGTTTATTTGTTTACTGATCAGTTCAATTCAGTTGAGTTGGCTCAGTCCGTAAAGTGTCCGTCTGTCGAACCAAAGATCCCAGGTTCGACTCCCACCCAAGCGGATGACTTGTTTGTTTTATTTCCGAAAATCATCATAAAAAACAATAACAAAATATAACAAAATCAAAGACTTATATAACAATGATAGAATGATAAAACGGTTGGATAGTCCATGACTGAAGCACGCGTTGTGTGTAAACCTGCCCCTTCCCTTGTTCATAGACGCAGGTTATGTCAAGTGGATTCACTCCGTCCCTTGGATAGGATGTTAAATGGAGGTCCCGTGTAGAGAAGAGTCGCTACCTTTGCACGTTAAGAATAAGAACCCACTGCACTATTCGTGTAGATCTAAGAGTACAACATGTAGGGGGAAACCCTGGTGTAGTGGTCCACCTGCACACCCCCAGTATAGTACGATAATACTCTGTAAAAAGAGGTCTGTACTCAAAAGGAAAAAGAAGAAGAAATGATCAGTTGGCCATTAATTCAATTTTTAAACAATTTGATTTTTTTTTCTTCTTCAATTTGATTTGATTTGATTTATGTAAAGAGATATTTCAGTTTTGTTTGTGTTGCTTAATGTTAATGTTACAGGTGTAGCTCTAAAATCAGGTTGTATAGTTCATTAATTTTCAGAGAATTTCAAGATTATTTTTAGTAATATGTTTCTACTAAATTCTAGCCCTCCCATTTCTTGCAAAGTCCAATTCTAATACTACGGTATTACTAAAATTCCTTCAGTAGAAGTTATTAGTATAATACTTCGTCTCAGAATTGACTTTTTCTGTTTATAACGTAATTGTATAACTTATTTGAATGTGTACGGTTTATCATTTTATGGAAATACTTTTTATAATATAGATCTATCATCATATTCATCAATCATCATCAATTCATCATGATCATCATCATTGACCTTATTTTTCATTTTTGTCTCCTCTTCTTCCCTTTTCCTTTTTCATCTTCTAATATTATTCTTTCTTGCTTACTTGCTTGATTCCTTTTTGCCTCTGTTTCTCTCACTGTCTCTCTTTCATACAGGGCATAAGATTGAGTTATACATGCAGGATGGTAATAGTTCCTATCTACTACATATTCAACAGTCTGCAACTATAAGCAGGTATGTTTTAGTATGCTCCATCCCTCTATTTTGTTTTCTCCAATTATGATACTAAATTGATATGATATTTGAATAATGAAGGTACACAACTGAATGTGTAAAAGGAAAATTTTAAATGAAATGTAACTTTCTGATTCAATTCAATTTGAAAGCTATTTGATGTAGCACCTTTTCCTTGTACTAGTAACAAAGCGCTGCACACATTGCTCCTCATGTGTGGGCCACTTAGCAGTAAGATATTACTTCAGAAACACCAGTTGAGCCAGACAGCCAGTGCAATACAATATATTCTTTAGCAAAGTAAAGAGCACTTCAGGAGTTTCATGAATCAATAGCATGAATGGGTGAAGTGACAAATTTCAAACTTGTTTGTCCACAATCAGATTAAATTTAAAGGGGTCCAATTATTTCCAAATTAATGTGTGTATCATTAGCAGATCTGAATTCGCCCATATTCAAATAGTTGAGGACTAAAGAGCATATGAGGGGAAAAAATGATGTCCCACATGTATAAATTAACTATGACTTGACTTTTATTGAGTGAACCTTCTGGTGCACGGACTAGTCTTCTTTTATGTCGCTTTTACCTTTAGTAAGATTTATTCAAACTTGCGATCCATTTTGACACTTGTATAAAGTAGAAATTGAAGCTGATATTTTAAAAAGATAATGTGTACACTGTACAGCCAAGACCTCCCTCTCCCCCCCCCCCTTCTTGGTGCAGTCATATTATTGGCAATGGTACCCTCTAAATAAATGTTTCCTGATTTAAATGACGGTCATATTCAAACTTTTCACTAATCCATGAACATCCAGGACGGAGGATACAATCACTAGCGTGGCATCAGGAGACTTTGATGGAGACTTTCAGATAGATGTGCTGATTACTACCAAGCTTAACTCAGACCCACTCAGTGTGAATGTACCCACCAAGGCGTTTGTCTATTGGGGCAATATAACAGCTATGGAGTATGGTAAGAAATAAAGATAATCAGAAAAAACTAAATGAAAGGGCAAAGATCCATATACAGTTCAAACAGTATTCTATGATGTTCTATAGATTATGCATATTTTTAGTGCTTGAATGAATTCTCATAATGAATTACCAACATTTTCCTGTCTTAACCTCGGGAAGGTAGCATGATCCCATGTTCTGGAAGATTTTAAGTTAAATGAGTAATTTTCCATGAGATATATGAGGATCTTTAATTGTAATGATTCTGTATCAAAAGGAATGCACTAGATGGCATGTGTCAGTACTAAAAAACAACGTACAATTATGCCTGATGTGTTCACACCATTTATTCATTTGTGCAGTCATTATTCAAAGACTGTATCATTTTGATTGGATTAAAGGTATTGACCAGTTTTGGAAACGCCCCCCTCTCATAAAATGTAATGGAAGCTCTTATAACCAATCAAGTGAAAGATTTTAAGAATATGTTTTGACTAATACGTGATGATACAAATTTTGCCCAGAAACCACCTACTAATTGATATATTTGGTAAATTATTATATTTTTCCGGACCAGATAAATATTGCGCACGCCTCGCGTAGTCCCATATACATCTTTCTGTGTACAGTGCTTGCAACTTTACCAAGACTGGGCCAAATGTCTTATCATATTGATGATTCCAGAACTTTGCAGTACACACCAATACTTATATGCTAGATGATCAACCTTTTATGATCGATTCCACAACGTTTCTTTCACAATGCAATCACATGACCAGAACTGGTCTTTACCTCTAAGTTGAATGATGTTTACTTGTGATCTTGTTTTCTACAATATCTTTCAGGTCCTCCCACATTGGTAACAGATAAGTTAGCAGATCAGCCTTTAGTCATGGAGTAAGTATTACATTGAACAGAAATGTGTAGCTCACTTTCATAAAAGGAGCTTACTTAATTTGCCATAAACATTGACATTTTTGTTCAAGATCTGTCCAAGGAACTGTATGTACTTAATATATGAACCTTATGCTATTTTCCAAAAGGCAAACAAATGCCCACAATATATATCCTTATACGTTGAACATTGGGCATCTCACGGAGGCATGTTGAGGGAAGAATTAAATGGATAGAAATATGGATGTAACATGTTTGTGTTTCTTAAATTTGAAAATTCTGAATTGCAATGTTTGTGACTGTAGAATTAGATGTCCCCAATCCAACAAGTGAAGAAAACCCAAACCTGTCATTAATCATTTTTTTTTTTTTTTGTATCATAACATATATATATGCACTGTCAAAAACTTAACATTTTGAGTATCGTTTAGTTTTTCTTAGATAACCTCTTTTCATTTGCTCATGACCCCTCTATGACTCAACCTTCTCTTTTGTAATTAATTTTCCTGAATAGTTGTAATGGTGACATGATTCCTGATATCTTTGGAGCAGACACAACAGGAAAGAAGATGTTCTGGAAGACAATGTAAGTGGGTCACTATACAGTGCGTCCCAGAAAAAAACAAAACCGAGAACTATCAATGTTTTTATCATACTTTGGTTACATTTATAATTAATAAATTGTACATGTGCTTGGATCCTCCTCTTTAATTTCATGCATTTCATATAATGCATATTTCATGCATGAGTGATTAAAATGAATTTGAAGAGAGGAAACCAAAAAGTCATTTGGTGGAGGGTCTGAATTTCAACGATAAAATCACATTTCTAGAAAGTTGAGTTTCTGCCCTGTCATATGACACCTCAATCAGGAAAAATGAGCAAGGAAAAACAAAGTTCTGTTTGTATAAATTAGTGCTTGCATTTCCATAATTTTATCGAACGAATTTGTTTTCACAGGCAGCCTGCAGTAGCAACAAGCAAAATTGACAAAAGACTTAACTACATTTCGTTGACAATCAACCATAGACAAAAGACTTCCTGCATGGCTGATTGTCAAAGAAACGGAGTTAAGTCTTTCATTAATTTTATTTGTTGCTACGGCAGTCGGCCAGTGAAACCGAATTTGTTTAGCACAATTATGGAAATGCAAGCACTAATTTATACAAACAGAACTTTCTTATTCCTACTTCATTTTTCCTGATTGAGGTGTCATAGGAAAGAGCAGATAGTCAACTTTCTGGAAATGTAATTTTTCTCTTTGAAATTCAGATACCGTCCGCCAAATGACTTTTTTGTTTCCTCTCTTAAAATTGATTTTAATCACTCATGCGTGAAATATATATTATACATGTAGTATCAAACGAAAGAGGAGGATCTAAGCTTTACAAATATGTGTCATTTATCAATTCTAATTGTGATAAAACATAGATAATTCTCGGTTTCGTTTTTTCTGGGACGCACTGTATAGTCAAAAACTTCATTCATTGCACTCTTACTGAAGGGGCTTAGGGACTATACTAGTGTCAAGTAGTAAGACATCAATGTCGACCACCTTCCTGAAAAAGTATTAAAGGAACTGAAATTGTTCAGAGAATGAACTAAATTACACAAGATTAGATAGCTGAAATCACAACTTTAAATGAATGTGCAAGTTTATGTCATGCAATATTGAATATTTTCACAATTTGTTGGTCAGTCTTTATTATGTACATACCTCACAACCATGCAATTTGTTTGTGTTCCTATGAAATTATCTACAATGAAAACTACTTTAATGACCACCTATCTGTAAAGAAACATTTTATATTTCCCTTGAGAATTTTTTTCTCTGTGGGATCTGTGCTATATTGTCCTGTACAGAAAGACCAATATTGTCTCAGTGGAGTTCATCTGCAAGTTCCTGTATTCATGGTTAATAACCTTTATTTAGTAGGGTTAACGACTCAAGGAAATTTGTCGAGGAGCCTCTCCCTGGTCGTGAGAGTCAACACTTGATGGTGCCTAACTCAAACGCTTTCTTGGACCTGACCGGTGACTTTGCTGCTGACCTTTTCATGGTGACCTCATCCAATGAGTCATCTGATGTGACCTTTGAGATCTGGTCCTACATGGCAGGCACGGACGGTGAACTGAACACATGGCAGTTCACCAAGGGTTACCCTCCTCCCAATAAAATACAGATTGCACATCTAGGAGTGTCCACCTTTGCAGACATGAGTAAGTTATAACATATTATCTGCCGAGAGCTAGAAGGGCATTATTTCTTCCCAGAATTTCATGAGATAAAGCTCTTCTAGCTTCATTAGATGTCGTCATGAGATATTGGTTGATAATTGTAAGCTTGAGCATGATGCATGAAACAATTAAATCTCAATATTTTTACCCTATTTTCTTTGACCTACCCGGTTCCTTGATATTTATGTGTATATAATCCCTTTCCTATGGCTACAGAAGGGATTCACTGTCTTTGGGACACTTTGTCAATAAAGATAATCATGGATTCTGATGATGGCATAAAGTAAATTTCTCACAGGATCCCTCAAAGCTGATATTGAGTAGTAGAAACTACAAATTAATGAAATCCTTGGTTGAAAAGAATCATCACCAAGCCTTTGAATTGATTTTGATTCAACTTCCTGAAAATGAAGTTCACTTGAAATTGATCTCTGTCATTTCTATTGCATTGCAGATGCTGATTCTTTTCTGGATCACATTCTACCAGTATGCTTTAATGATAACTGCACAAAGGGAGCCATCTATGTTAAATTCTTGGGACCTGTAAGTTGTTATCTATTTTCCAGAACTCTTTCAGTTTTCAGTTTCAGTTTCAGTTTAAGAACATTTTCTCTTCCCTAATTGGTATGTTTTTCATTTGCATAGATTGTCAGATAAGGATGAAATGTCTCAAAAGTTTTCATAATTTCCATACTTATGTGACAAAAACAACTTATTACATTTGGAATTGTTTGGTAAGTCTAAAGTAGTAATGCTTCTATGCATTTTGTAGTGCATGCACACAGCATTAAAGGAATTTTCACCTACCACGCACCAGTTTACTACATTGGGGGGGGGGGGGACTGGGAAATATATTGATACCTTTGATCTTGAACCCAAGCCTTTGTAACTCCAGTTGATATTCATACCACGTCACTATTAATTCAGTTGTAAGAAACCAGTTTTGAATTCATAAACTAAACTACATGCAATTAATGAGATACAATAACCTTTTGAAATACAGTAAAGTTCACGTAGTATGGCAGCAGCTAGATGCATCTTTCTCTTTTCTATGTTGATTAGGACGATTTAGAGTGGAAACCCATGTTCAATCTTACCCAGTTGGATTATGATAAGAAGGCCTGGGGGTTTGTGCCACCATCAGAACACCTGACAGACTTCACTGTGCTACCCCTGGTAGCAAGGACCGGTGACTTCAACCTGGACACTCTCAATGATGTCCTTGTTCTAGTTCAGTCCGGTGTTAAAGGGTGAGTGTGAAGGCTCCTAGCAGCCATTGACAACTGTAGAAAGTCATGGGGCCTTTAGCATACAGCATGGCAGTGAAATGAGGATTTGATTCCCAATCCAAGGAGCATTGCACGCCACAAACTCCAGTGACAATTGCTCATAGATCTGTTTAGAAGGACCAAATTTCTAGTTCTACCCCTTGACACAACACTATACCTACCTGGCTACCTCTAACATTAAATCTAGCTTCAAGTCTAATGTGAAACCAGATCTTTAAAAAAAAAACTGATATTGATAGTGAAAAAAAAAAGCCCAGAATCAATAAAGCTTGAGCAAATTAAGGTAAGCCTACTGTAATAAAATTTATTGGTCAGATTAAGTGAGCCTCATCTACCTTTATGTATGTGCCAAATTTCAAATCCAATACTCCAATTATTTATTAGAATTGTCTTGTTACTTTCTTCTCAGATCTTTCCAGAGACGGACTGTGCTGCTGGAGAACGTGGGTGACAGCCTGCAGCCTGCTTGGGCCACGGACCCAGCTAACGACATTGTATCCCCAGTACTAGCTACATTCATTGATATACAACGTACAGTAAGTTCTTTTTGTGTTTCAATTATAAACAAGATAGGGCTGTAATGTGTAGAGAATTTAATTGTTTCTATAATTCGGTATCTAGCACCCGCTCTTCATTTGACTATTTTTCTGTTGTCTTGTGTATGCGATTTATTTCTCCCCTTTTAAAACTTTTCCTGCCATTTGTAGATCATCCTGTCTGGGTTATGAGGACAATTAGGATTTTATTTACTTCATTCCTTAACATTATATTGAAGTGAATTCGCTATTTTCTATGGTTATTACTTGTTTTTAGAAGAAGAAAAAATTCAACTGTTCCATCACTATCCACATTATTTGATTTTCACTCTTTGCAAATGTTGTATGACTTGCATTGCAGGGCCAGCTGGACATCATTATCGTCAATCAAACCTCTGGAGTGAACCAACATGATCATGATATCTATCTCATGGATAACACATTGGCCATTGATGCTTACTTTGTACAGGTGGAGAGTAAGGACATAACCCTATTAGTTTGACTGCTTCTACATATTCAAGTCCTATGTTTGTATTTTGATGTAGTCGCCTTACTAGCCAATACTCAATCTGATGTATGTGGTGGGGTTAGGTGTGGTGATTTATATATAACATATTGATACATTTCTAATAGTAAATAATGCAACATTGATTAACATTAATGCTATATATATTACTCATTGCAGATAGAGTATCGAGAATAATATCGCTAGTGACATTGTCACCACAGGTCTTAACCTTCAAAACATGTGCCCTCTTGTTTTGTTTTTTCTTTAAAACGTTTGTATTGTTCTGTTACAAAAGATTGTCAAGTTGAGGCAGAGTTCTGTCAGAATTATCATGAAAGCTTAAATGTAATGGTTTTATAATTTAGTTGTATAATTGTACTGCTGAAACAATGTTTTTTCCCAAAGGTTACAGAAAATAAGTTGGAAACGGTTATGCTAAATGAGTTGTTGATGTGATAGATTTCTCTAAATCAAGTTGGATGAATTTCAATTGGTGATGTTTCTGTTCTTGTTCCAGTTCTGAGTGGACTCTGCAAGACAAAGTGCCCCTTAAGCTCCAGTATAGTAAGTCAACAAAAGGTTTTTAGCATTACTGATCTTAGATAATACATGTTTAACATTAATGATTAAACTGATTACTCTGTTATGATACTTGATGATTGAGATATTGAAATTGTACAACTAAAACATGTGGGATGAAAAACACATCATAGGTAAAGCAATTTTGTTTCAAATTTCATTTTAATCCTCAGAGGTAAGAAAATTGAATTGCAGTTATATGATATACTTTGATAGATCGTAACTAAATAGTTTGCTTTGGAATGTGAATTCACATAGAAGTATACCACAAACTGCCCCAGTGTATTGATGGACCTTTTAAAAATCTCTCTCATGATTATTGAGAAATTTCTCAAGAGGCAGTTTTTGTGGCTTTAAATGTTCAATACCACAGTTTTTTTATCTCTCACTGACTAACATGTATTGTTTTCTACAGCCATATGGGGTAGCCCAGCCAGGTCCTATGGTCAGGTATGAAACTACTAGCTCTATAGGCCAACCTCAGATGACTGGAGGTAAGTTAGCCCTTCCTTTCATTCACCAATACTCTCTATCTTTCATTCTTTCATACATTATTTCTCTTGAGTCGGTGGCATCATTTTATTTGACAGCATTAATATTATATTAAATCGAAGACATGTATGGATTATTAGATACTCTGTTTCACTTAGGCTAAATTCGTTGTTATTTTTTTTTTTTAATCAAGTGTACAGAATGTATCTCAATTCATATTAGACATGCTTTAGCAGACATGTGTGACATTAACATTGTGATGTCCATTGTATAGATGATACACTTTTCAGAATAAGCATACTTGGCATTGTGCCTTCCCCTACCAGAGACCAAATTCGCCAAAATGATTCAAATTCAGTTTCATTCAGTGCTGTTCTCCATTAAAAGTTACTTGTACTCCCTTATACTGTGTCATTGATGGATTGTATTTCCCCCTTCTCTTAATACAGGTTTCCAGCTCTCCCAGTCGGCTTACTTCTCCCTACAGCTCCCTTATGTCCTACTAGGTCTGGGACAAAATCCTAACTTTATAGACACTCTTAGGGGTGGTGTTCCTGGCCCAACACAAGTAGAAAAACAGGTTAGACCTTTTTCTTCCCTTCCTTCCTGAATCACAAATCATTAATAACCATATGTATTTGTAAACTTTAAAAATCAAACATGTTTATTTAACTTAGAAAAGTTGAAGGAATAAATGCTTATTTGCCTATGACTGAAAAAAAAGAAATTGTGAATAAAATATTTAGCCCACATAGTTTCATAAAGTCGTAAAATATTGCGGGTAGAGTTTGATGTATCAAATTTTCAAACATAATACTTTACCATTAATCATCTTGATGGCAATATTGGTAAATAATGCTTAGCAATATGTCTGAATCTCCTCTGAACTTGTTCTTATATGTCAAGGAGAAAGATAACCTATTCTTTTTTTATAATTAAAATCACCTACAATAATGAAAAGTTTAAACTCTTCGCCAGCACTTGCTGAAGAAAAAAATTCAATCACCATCTGCTCTGAAATGTAAATTTTTAGTATTCATAAATAGTAACCGCCGTGTATGATTCAGACAAGAATTTTGTTTTTATACATGTAGAGTATATGTGTAAATATTAAGTTTTGTGTCACCAGCTGAGAAATGAATTTTGTTTTTTCTGTGTAGAACAAGAGGGTGCATGAATGGACATCTGTTATACCCAACTCACAGCTGATAGTCATCCCATATCCATTGGACGAACCTAATAAGTAAGTGTACTGGATGCTGTAGGGCAAGCCTAAACTTATTGATTACAATTATTACATCAAAGGATTTACTATATTCATATGTGTTTATTTTGTTAGGCCAAATATACAATTAAAGTGATTGGCTAGCTTTGTGAATAGCCGATCTAAAAAATTCTCAAACTAAATGAAAAATGTGTATGGGTACATGTATTAGTACTCAAAAACCCTGAAAACTACCATTGTTTAGACTGAAGAGCTGTAAGTTCAACGCAAACCACGATTTTGTATAATATCGCATCTCTGAGACCTTTTAAAAAGAAACCATTACTCGAGTTTTCAAATACTTCCCAAAGGTTTTATGACTTGAGACTCTCAGAGCAATATTTTAAAATTATACCTTGCATGTTTATACCATTTTCAAGTAAACAGAATTAGATATTTTTAAATTCATAACAATGTTAGCCAATCACTTTAATAGTTGTGCTCTTCACAGCTATACTATATTGAATTGACATTTATTTACATCATACAAACTGACGTAATAAAGTATAAATCATAGTGGAAATGGAAAATGGTGCATCTGTAAAGGCCAGTACGGCTTATAATGTATTAGACATAAAATGCACAGATACCTTGAACTTGCATATGATTAGAAATCACTAAATAAAGATGGTCACTCTTTTGATGAAGTCCGAGTAGCAAATTATATCATAAAGTATAAAATATATTGATGATTGTGAACATATGAATGATTTCCAGAGGTCACTAGGATAAACTATTTTCCAAAAGTGAAGGAAAGGTTTGTGCTTATCACATATAAGCTTTATTTCATCATCAAAATACATTGAATCATGTATTTATGATATGTCCATTATTTTCACCATGAACAAAACCTGGCTTTCAGGTAGAAATGTCTTATTTTAGTCATGGTGTCAATAAAGCATTACGTTCGAGGAAACTTTTAACAAAATATACTTTGCCTTTTTCTTCTTTTATCCCAGTTGGATAAGCAAGATTCTAATCATCCCTGGCCAATCTGTTCTCATGACTGGTATTGTGTTGATCTGTACTTGTGTTGTTTTGACATTAACAGCAGCATTTCTTCATCTCAAAGAAAGGGTATGTTTAACCATTCATGCTTATTTGTGGATGTCTTTCTTCGGGTTGTTTCTACATACAGCTTTCATTCACTTGATGTATTCCTTCCTCTTTTTCTCTGTCTGTTACATTTATATTTATCCTGTTCTCTTCCCATCCACTCATCATTTTTTCTTTCTTTTAATTGCATATCTGCTTTTTCATCATTTTTGTTGTTGATGTTGTTGTGAGGAGGGGGCTACATGTTTTCAGTGGAGATTACTAGTTACATTCATGTTTCATGCTTTCTAGCTTGTTAAATAATATATAATTCATTCATTAACTATTCATGTAAGGCTTGTACAATGTAAGATCATACTATCATATTTTCTCCTCTCTTTCTATTAACTTACAGAAAGATGATGAAAAGGAGAAGAGACAAGAAGCCCATCGATTTCACTTTGATGCCATGTGATCTTCAGACCTTTCAATGCTTGCTCTTATTTATTATAGTACAGTATTCCTTGCTTGATGTAACTTCATCAATTCTAATTAACTCTAATACACTGCACAGCTGTCTTTCTGTATTAAACAAGCATTGTGAAATTGGATATGATGCTTGAATACATCCCTTAGAATCAGCATGGGGAATATTTGATGGCTTGTACCTCTCTCCCCACAATTTCTTCATGAAAGATAATGAAAATCAAATTGAAAGTCAGTGGCATTGCCACAAATATATTTAATGAAATTTGAGGATTAAAGAAAACCAGTTTGTAAACCATGAAGTGTATATTGGAATAAGTCAAATGTTGCCATTGATTGGCCAAAGTATTGTCATTCTTTTTGGAAACTTTGCATCATTATTATGCTGATATAAACTAATGCAGTCATAAAATCAACCTTGTTTTATTAACTGCAGTGTCCAATGAATAGAATATCCATTTCAGAACGATCCATGCTATATTCCAAAACTTTATTTAGCGTAAAATATCTCTTTACTGGCTGTGGTTTTGGAAAATGCTATGCACTGCTTTTACCCAAAAAATCACAGGTACAGTGTGTGTAGATATATATAACACACAATGTAGTATTCCCACTTCCCAGCAAGCGAATCATTAGAATATACATTTGTGGTAGAAGAGTAATGGTGGTGATTGCTCGTTGATTCACTTATAACTTACCAGATAGAGCATCCATGATTTGAAAGCATGTTAAAGAAACAGTCAATAATTAGCAATCCCGCCATTACAATTTGTTTTCCAAGAATCTGACAACTTTCAAAGCATACTTCACATGTCCTTCAATTTGTATTCATTCATTTGATGTATCAAATTTTAAATCTGTATTTCTTGACTTTGGCAAGTTTGGGTTATACCATACCGGTAATCCTCAGTTTTACTTTGATTCCATGTAAATTTCAGGACCCCGTCCTATAAACTTGCCATTGAATCAAACTGATTCTGACCTAATTTCTAACACAGCACTACTACAAAAACTATACTGTATACGAAGTTGTAAGTTTGCAACTCTACACTCGATTGAGATCAATATGCGTCAATTACAACTCTTTATATTAAAGACAGTGCCCATGTCATTGATGATGATAGCCTGTAGGTCAAATTAATTCATTCCTTTCTATTAAAGATTCTCCTGATACTAGTTAGAGATAGCTGTAGAAACTTGCTAAACTAAAATTAAAGGAGAGAAAATGTATGTCTTCCATATGTGTAAAAACTATTATATCATATGGTGAATATGTGTAGAGCATGTACCATAGTGTATATTATATTTTGATACTATATTCATTTCTTTCTCTATATGTTTGATACATGCATAGTTGCATACACATATTTACATTACGGTACTGAAAGTAATAATCTTTTATTCTAAATGTGAAGTCTTAGAAATGTTAGTTTAGATATACTATTCAGCTCTTGACAGTATAGCGTGTATATTTTGTATGTTTTTGATATGTTACATGCAACATTTGTAAGCTACTTATAGATTTCAAAGAAAAGTGCAATGTTTTAATTTATGGGATACATTCCTTCTATTCTTGTATGTTGTCTAATGCTTGTATATGTCTAATGTGATTTTATATATAGTTATGGGTTAAATTAATGATTAGTCATACATGTATAACATTTAGTAAATGTATATATGGTTTGTGTATGTTTATGTGACTAAATGCCTAAAGCATGAGGAATAAAATAAGGGCAATGTGGTATTTATGCAATATAAAAGAAAGTGGGACAGCATAGATACACTGACGATACATAGTTTTGGATTCTCCTCATACTAGATAAATGTATGGTCATACAAGGGAACCTTTACTATAAAAAGGCTAACTGAAGCAAAAACTACACAACCTCCTCTTAATCTAGGCAGGTATAGAAGGCACTCTTTGACCACAATCTCTCCCGTTGTTCTCAGAATATAAATTGCCATGATGCACAGATGGAAATGGTGTTTACTTTTCTGGTTAGTGTTTGTGGAATGTGTTTATGTGAAAATTGTATGGATTACAGTTTTCAGTGAAAATAGGTACAGTTAAAAGCAAGCGATAATTCTGGAGAATCTATGGCCTATGGATTTTGAATACCGGTAGCCCCTCAAAGGGGAGGGGGTGGGTGCATACAAAGGTAAATTTATAAGTATGAAGGACCTAGAACGCAAGTATGTCTGAATGTTTGATACTGTCTATATCCAGATCGTTTTGTATGTAGAGATTTTTCATATTAATGCTATGACGTGTGATGAAATACGGTCACATTGATGTATAAGAAGTAAATAAATTTATCTTCAGCTCATGTAAAAAACAACTTTACATCTTCTGTTTGTTTCATATGCTCAATATGCCCTGATAATGATTTTCACAGTTGTATTGCGTTTATACACATATACTACCGGGCACAATTTTACGAGTGCATACATGCCAATCCAACCACCATAATGTTTTCATCCTATAATGCGTGGATGGAGAGTAGCAAATACAAATGAAATTCTTGCCACATAATTTGAAAGGTGAAACATGATCCACAGTCTGGTGATGTATCCACCAAAGCACTGGAATATTCATATATAAATATTACATTACAATTTGCAACTAAGGAGGCAATGATGTCTTCCCATCAAACTTTGCTAAATTTTAGACCCAGAAAGCATAAGTGGTGTTGATCTGTGAAAAGGTACGTTCCTAGTGGACAAACTTGACTAGGCATCCTGATTCTTTTAAACATCGCAAAAGCAACTGGAACTGTAATTGGGCATACAGTTCTAATATCTAAAAACGCACAAAAAAAACTGATTGAAGATAAGGACACCTTGTGACAGATGGCAAAACTATTATTATTTGAGGCCCATTGGCCAAAAATTCAGACTCCAATAAATAAACAAAGACTACATAGTGATATGCAGTTGTTATTCACAATAGGTTTAATTTTGTACAATATTAGATATATCATTTACACATGTAATAATAAATCATTGCTTTTTGTATTTTTGCCTTCAATATATGTAATGATGTCTAAATAGGTTGATTCAATGAAATACATAAATATTCCTCATTTTACATCTGTCTTGCTATGACATTTCAAAAGAAGCTCTGATCTGATGATTTTACATACTTTTACATGTTAGTGCTCTTCAGCAACAAATTTTGAAAAGATATAATTCCTTTTTGCAAAAGCATTTGGAAGCTGATCTATAAATATTCCATCATAAAATGATTACTAGAAATCATATAATGGCTGATGACAGGTATTCAATCGAAGCTACTGACTTCTTCACATGTCACTTTCATCTCTGAGTGAATTTTATTTTGAAACTTTGATTTCAGCCTATTCGGGTTAAATCAATTTGACCCATGTATTTTTGAAATCATAATTAAATTCAGTTTGATTTCATAAATGTTCATTTCCTGGCTGCTGCTGTAAAGAAAAATGTATAAGACCTTATCTCATGCATATACTACAATGAACCTCTATAAAAAGTTGATAAATGCAAAAACTTTAAAATGTAACTTGGTTTATGACATTCTTTGTCACCGTGGCTATGACATAGGGTGCCACAGGCATTAACAATACACAAAAACAAGAATGAACTTTTAATTTCTGTATACTATAATAAGTATACCTACATGTATGATTCTGTGTAAGTCAATAAAATCATCAGTTCAGTGCTTCAACAATTGATATACATGTACAATACAAGTTCAAATACAAGCGCGCAAATATAACGATGTATAAATTCAGAAACATTTAATAATACAAACTCATGATTACTTTGATATATTTTTCTTTGTCTGCTATGCTACAAGCACAATGTGTACTGAAATACTTGGTCACAAGCCCAGGTACTGTGTACTGAAAGAAACCATTTTATTCTTCCATTCCAAATTACAGAACATTACTTTAATACCTAAATTCACCAATAAAATGAATTAAAGACCTTTCTGCTGCAAAGCTAATAGATCCTCAGAAGTCCAGTCCACAAAAGTGACAATAAATTTTCCCCAAAAAACAATAACATCAAAAGAATGTATATCTGGCGCACAGCATGAATTAACTAAAAAATGTAAATATATAAACCATCTATATATCCAAATGTTGCTTTTGCTATTTGATCACGCAAAGCTATTATTCATCCAGCTTTCAAGTAAGAAGTTGTCAAAATGTCATCCAAACATTACAAAAAATTGATTCACTCCTTTCAACCTGTCAAATATTCCATTCTTTCTTACTTATATCACATATAAATTAAAGTCTACATGCTTTCCAAAATGCTTTCAAAATTGTCTGAGCTTTGTAGCATCATGTTGCCATTGATTGCAAACCCCTTTCAAGCTCATCACTCCTGAACAGCAGCACATCATGATATATACTCCTAATAATAGGTACCGGTAAATAAAACTTGATCCTGATTTGGGCTTGACAGGTGCTTTTTGAAGTGTAACTATACTTTCACAGCAACACTGGTGTGCTTGGGAAAAACAAACAATGAACTCTGTTGATACTTTCAATGTCATACATAACAGTCAGAACAAGACAAACATCAACATAGAATTCTTGTTAAGGTAGGACAAATTGAATGGCAGACTAAAGGTTAGGAACCCTTTGCTTTAAAAAAGTAGAACTGATTGGCAGTATGTTAATCACTATTACAGCTTCAGAGTCATAACTGAGAGCTGAAAGAATTTAGAAAAAAACATATTGCAAATATATCAATTTGAAAATACAGTTATCATCAACAAATGTTTTGGTGAGTGCTTAAAACTTGCCATACGATTGACTACAGTAAGTGCAATAAATCTCTTGAAATCTCTCTGAGGTTGTATTACATAGACATTTGGAACACTTCTGCGTAAAATCATGAACCCCCAATCCACGTGTATCATCAAAAACTTTTGAAACATGATAAGAAACAAAGCTTGTTCACAATAAAAACAACATAATTAAATGAATTTGAGAACATAATGATAGTCATAATTGGCATAAATCAGTTCATCAAACTGTTAAGGCAAATAAGATACACCACTTTACATTGCTACATACAAGTTTGACATAGCATTTACTGTCCAATCTGAGGGTAACATGTGTGTATGTTCATTTAGTAAACAATAGATTTCCAAATCGCCATGACTCACAAGAATAAACTTCAGAAGCTTCATAAATATAAGCTCTTACCTAATATTTCAGCTCAAAAAAGAAGGATGGATTGATTTTTTAGCTTTAATTTTTCAAGACTAATTTCACTTGAAGTATCATTTTCAGACAACATAAACTATTGTATACCGGTAACTAGTAAATTTCTCCCGTACTGTAAATGACAGCCAATATCGCAGCACAATACTGTCATGAATTGCACAATATCAGTGTTTTTCAGAAATTATTCACTTAATTTACGGCATCTTTGCTAATTAAACTGATCCAATCACAAAATTTGAGAACATTTTATGCCTGTGAAAGATTGTAGTTTTACAAAATAAGAAGTTCATTCCATTATCATATATGAAATGAGACTGAAGATGGCATTCAATACATGATGTCTGTATCTTCTAAATGCAATGCACCTACAAGTATCTTAAGAAATTTGGGTGGATATGGCATTTCATGCCTTAGTAAACACTGTTGTATTGAAAGCTCAAAAGTAAACATAATTTTTAGCCAAAAGGATGATTTTACAATAAAAACAAAGAAATCAAAGAGGATGGGTAAGCACTCATTGTTCGAAGACACGAGCGGTATGGCTAATGAAGGTGTACTTGTAGGAGGTACATCAATATCAACAGTAAACAATAATGGACAGGGGGGTCGTCTATGGGCAACCAAATTCATTGCCAATACTGAAAAGATGGATTTCCGTCTGTGAGTATAGGCTATCTGATGCATGCATGTATCTCTGTCTCTACAATCTACATCATACATGAGACACTTGTATTTGGTACACTATATTGAATCATCAAAATCGATACGAGATATGAGATTTATAAGGGCACTGCCATTATAATTACCCTCGCAATTACCAGATATCCAATTTACACCTGGGTGGAGGGTGGCATATGTGGATTAATACCTTGTCGTATGATATTAGTCCCAGGAGTGGATTCCAACCCCCAAGCCTAGGATTGAAAGTTAAGTGAATAAACCAAAATACCATATCTCCACAGGCTCTACATAGGCTAGTAAGGTTGTAATGTTCACAGTTTGAACCTTGAACATAACAAAGTTGCAGTTTTGAACACCACATATTGACAAAATTAACAATGACATTTTTCTTGGCTGATGAAGACTGAACAATTTCTTGGAGAGAAAGACATGACTGGTTGGTACTATCATGACAGTAAGTATGGAGAGGGTTTCTGATGCAGGATGAGGAGCTTTGTCTTAGCCAGGACAGACAGGATAGCAGATACCTTAAAGAACATAGCTTAGTGGCGGTGCTGTGACAGTGAGTAAACATGGTGAGAGTTTCTGTTGCAGGATGAGGGGCTTCGTCTTGGCGAGGATAGACGTGATAGCAGATACCCTGATACTACTGAGATCATAAACCCCAGGCTGACTGCAGCAGGAGAGAAGACCCAGCTTACACTCCTGCCTGGAGTCCAGGGTGAGATGACGACTGGCTTGACTCACCCAGCTGAAACCACTGCTAGTTGGAGGTGATGGGACTCGTGATCCAGTCTGGTCTGACGTACTGTGGATTCAAATAAATATGGAAGTTTGACCACAACTGCAAGTAAATGTACAACACTTGTGGTTGTGACAGTAATTATAGCATTATATTTAGAGCTTGATAATTATATCATGATACAAATTTCACTGAATATGAAATGAAATTTCAGCGTTATAAATGTACATTTATGAAAATTCCAAATCCTAATGGAATACAAGAACCCTCCCTACTATGCAATATATAATCAATAAATTGATACCATTAAAATGACGTAAAATGATTTAATCTCCATAAATTTCCATAATAATAATCCCTTCTTACCTATCGTTCTCAATGGCTGATGAGGTCTCTATCAAGACATCCAATGAAGAATCAGTGCAGTTACATAGCAACAGTTTGATTGACAGTGAACATATCCTGCATAAACACAAGGGAAAAAGAAATATCCGTCTATACAAATTTGAAATTGGAAAAAAAACTAAATAATGCTAAATATGAATGATTTGGATGACAGCCCCTAATGTTCTGTTCACTTGGTTTAGCATCTGGGTAGAATCTAAAATAAAAAATTGAAAATGGCTTCTACATCTATGAAAAGTAGGTTAGCTCTGTATTAGGTACATACCCGGTACTCCACATTTCTGTCAAGAATGAAAGTGACTTACAAGTAACTAAAATAAAACTTGATATATATACAGCTATTAATCTGCAGACAAAACCCATCAATTTGAGATAAATATCAGTACAAAGAACATTGCATGAGGTTCATAGGGTTCATGTACAGATCCTATCCCTATAGTACCACCTATAGAGAATGAGAGTAGCATCTTCACCTATTATTGTTGAAGTCATTCTGCACAGCTTCTGTGTATTGTAAGCTGTATTTGAGCAGTGAAGCCATGATTTCTTGGCTTGGAAGTAGTGGTTCAAGACTGACAGGTTCTTTGATGAACTTCACCTGCTTCTGCTCAATAGGAAGCTGTATCATAAACACAGGAATATCAAATCAGGAAATTGTACTATTAGTTCTGAAATATGGTCAACAATGCTCAACCCATTTAAACCGCATTTCCTTTTCAGAGTTAATTACTATCTAAAATTTCAATCAAAATAGCAAAGAAGATGAACACATTAACTTCAATAAATATTTAAATGTATTCAAATGACTTTTCTTTTCTTGGGACATATACAGTTTTTGTTCCCCTGATTTATCTTAATTTTTTTTCCTACAAACTTGTAATGAAATATAACTAAGACTGTGAATGATTGACAGTCAAAGTACAAAGCTGATTTAACAGCAAAAGGGAACAAAGTCCTGAAATTTAAATGAGTTCAAAGTGCTTCAATACACATTTTATCAGACACTGATTTAGTGACATTAACATCAAATCTACATAACATCAAATTGGCATATCTCAAACTCATCTCCACATAGCTGTAAATCAAATACGTGTATACAGCACTTCTAATAACACTGCATATAGATAGGTCATGCAAATGATGCATCCAAATGCATCATTGAACTACAAAGCAAATCAAATTCCATGTTTTCCATGTTAAAGTATTAAAGGTGCACATGTTTGACATACCTTTCTTACAGGATGAGAGAGTGTGTCTGTGTTGAGTTGATCAATAGTTAGATGACTCTGGCCATACAATACATGATCATCACCATCTTCATCTACTACAAAGGCCTACCACAATAAGAAACAAAACAACAGAAAAATAATGCATGATTAAGGGTTCTTCACACAAGAGTCATTCAAGTCTAAAATGAGAATTACACCCCTCTCTTTTTTCAAGACTTCCATCTTTCCACAAGCACCCTAATTTCTCCATTTATGTAGAAAATTACACATATTTAAGCATTACGAACTTCAAATTCTGGTAATATGAAACTTCCATTTAAAAACAAAGTTTATTGCAGTACAATGTTATTGTTGTTGGGGGGGGGTATAATTTTACCCTACTATAATTCTCTACTCTAGAGATTTTATGTTGATTTAAATTTCACTATAAACATGATCACAATATGTCTTTAGGTAATGCAAGTCTGATCAGAAGACAATCATGGAGTTCCAAAAGACATTTCCATATAAATTCCTCCCCCCCCCCCCCCCCCCCCC